>JASXSY010000681.1:0-81922 GCA_034509805.1 Sipha maydis | reverse complement strand
CACAATAATTGGTTCCTACGACACTGGTAACAAGTCATACATGGACTGTACTTATGAATAGTATATTACTATAATAATATTATTCTCAAAATTTCTATTACCAATAAATGAAATTATTAAAATAATTATATACTTATGATATTATTTTTGATGTTATTACGTGTTGGATGTCACTAGAAAAATATATTTTACACCTAGTTCAAATCAAACTTTTAACGATGTTTTGTTCCGATATTGTACGTTCCAGTTCCTACTCATGCACCAGTGTAACCTATACAACCTATCTACGTATTCGTTTTACATATTGCGTTCAAACCCCCGATCGTTTCCGTACTGTGATAATAATACACTAATTACCAGTAGTAGTAAATTTGACGGATCCTCCGGCCGGAATCTTTTTCGACGAGGCAGACGTCTTGGGAAGTTTACCCACTTCCGGTATGCCGCGAGCCTTAGATGCCTGTGTCGGGTGGTAAAACGTTCCGAGCATTGACTCGCTGTGTTGGCTGGCGGTCGGCGACGCGACAACGACCGACTGCAACAGATAGCGGAAACATGTTATTAGAACAAAACGACATCATTGTAAACATAAGAAATTAGAAACGGAACACGGTTGGACATTAAAGTACGGCTGTCGGTGTATTTATTAAATGTGTGACTCGATGCGCACCTGGACGACGACGTAAAGTACGATCGTTCTGTATATCATCGTGGAAAAACTGTGCTCGGCCCGTCGGCCGGAGTTCGCTTTATAAACGTCTAAGCGAAGCGTTTTTTTTTTTTTTTTTTCAGCTGGAATTTCCAAAACAATAAACCCACTCAGTGTTTACCTTCCCGTCTGCCGTCTCCGTACCAATTTTTAATGTTCATTATTTTGATATATTATGCAAATATTTATAATGTATATACTTGTGTGCAAGTGTGCGTGTACGTGTTCGACGAAAGTGCCTAATGCATATTTTATTCGTGTATACATAATATATATATATATTAAATATGTTTTATTTTTCAGTGACTGTGTGACGATGTCAATAATAATAACAACGTGCGACGTGCATTGTTTCTGCAACATGTGCGCGTGAACACGAAGCGATTTCGAAACGTGAGTCCCGGAAACCGCGGTCCGAGTTCTTTGTCGCCGACGATCGACATATTTTTATACATTTGAATAAATATTACCTGTATTGCCAATAGGCTCGAATAAGGTATCAAAAAAAATGATCGGATTCAACTAACTAAGTAATCGTGAACTAAATAACAGTAGTGAAATATCTTCCACTCCAAATTGTGTACTTCCCGATAGGTTTATTTTGTTTTATTTAAAATTAAAACATTATCAGAGATTACTGCAGGGCCTCACTGAGACAGACACCTTGTAGTTTTATTTAGTTATTCTTATCACCTCGCCGAAGTTTAATATTTTCTGCAGTTCTGTGTTATACTCGATGTCATTCAATTTTCTACGCCTTTTAAAACATTTAAACTCGTATTCCGTCATTGTTTTTTGTTTCAATTTATGTTGCTCATCATACTCATTACCAACATTCCTGTGTAGATTTTACACATCAATAATATGCGTATACTAGAATTCATACGTAACTGTACTTGAATAAAAAGTGATGTAATTTATATTGGTGCAAATCGGGAGGGGGGGGGGGGTAAAGCTCTTCCCAAAAAACTAATGATTACATATTAAATTGTAAATTTTTAAGCTATTGCAAAGCTCCTTCAATAATCTAAAACACTATTTGCACCTATGCATCTATTATTATAATAAGTAAATAAATGCTCGTTTACAGAGTTGCAGATTACGCCCAAACTGTATAAAAAATAAAAAACCTGTTCTACAACGTATTTTAAACATACCACGACATACGTCTGCTATGTAAATTTTTGTCCTTAAAAGTAATTTTGTCTGTTTTTAATATTTATAATAGCCCAATATCTTAGGACTTATTGACTTGAGTCAAAATCATATCGCACGTGATTAGCGCAAGTATTTGGATGTCTACTAGATACGTCTATACGATAACGACTATCGGTTAGGTTCCTATTGACAATAACTACCCTGTCGAACAATGGAGATTTTTTATAAAGTCATAATTTGGTTGCTCTGATTGTGATTGCATTTATATTACACATTTACTTCAAATAAACAAACATAGAAAGTAACTATTAGAGACTAGAGCGATGGTTACTCTGTGTAGGTTTTAGTAAGATTTTAAATACCGAAATTTGTTGGATTTTTGGAGAGTTCGAATTTAATATATATTATGCATAGGTATGTTTATATGTATTCATTTTACTTTATATACAGGTACTTACTAAAAAAAAGTACTTCTGGTGTTCGAAACGAAAATCATTCACCAAACACTGGCTGAAAACTTGAATACACCCGAATGGTCATTGGCTAGATTTGACCTGATATGTGTTCATTATGTACGGAGTTCTCTCCGGGGAAGTCAACGCCGGAAAAATTGCGATTAAACGACCGTTTGACGTGTTTCGTGATGAACGCATTTTCGTGTCCAACACACGTACAATATTACGCGATGGTAACCTTCAAACTGGTGGATAATACCAATACATATAACATAAAAATATTGTAATGTCACGCGTCGTTTTCATAATAATAAAATAATATCGAAGGTCTGCAAAACGAGTAGCTGTACGGACTATATACATACATACCTACAAATGCGTGTTTTCCGATGTACGCCACGCGGTCGAGTATGGTATGATCGCGTCTTGTTTCGGACGCGAACCCGATCCGATCAATAATAAAATATCGTTGTTGTTCGGATTTCATACCTCGTCGCGTGTCCGATATTCATAATTACGACCAGCCAGACGGATCCGTTGCGCACAAGTCCGATGACGATGATGTCAGTTCAACAGATAATTTTATATTCTTAAAATAGTTGTGCACAGTGTTACGGATATTTCTAGAGATTTCAATATCGTCTCCACCACGGTCGTTTTATTTATTCACGTCAATACTCGCCTGCATACAAATGCGCACGAAAAAAAATATGAATTCGATCGTGACGTATTTGTTCGGAGCAGCTGAGGTACTTACCACTAGTTGTACTGCCATTTACAGGGTTAGTGGTAAGTGGTTTAAGTTCACATTACATACCCGTGTCGAAGGGGCCTCCAATCTCCATGATTTGTAAAACATTATAATTACGTAATTGATATTTTTTACGTGTAATTTTTTTTTTTTTAATTTAATCGTTTCCCCAGGGTGCTGTAGCAGCCCCACTCTTGTTTAACTTATACACATCAGATCAACCCACAACCAATCATACAATCACAAGCGACTTTGCAGACGATAAAGCTATCCTAGCCCTTCACTCAGAACCCGAAACTGCATCAAACTTAATCCAATCACACCTAAACCTATTACAAACATGGTACAAGGAATGGGGTATTAAGATAAATTAATCAAAATCTCACATCAAGACATTCAAACTGCCCGACCATAACTCTCAATAATATACCCATCCCTCCCACACAAAATATTCGCTATCTAAGCCTCCATTTTGACCGTCGACTAACCTGGGCACATCATATCCATAGTAAGCGAATTACTCTCAACAATCGATCACGACAACTGCGACTCCTCCTAACTTCTAAATACGTTAATCTAAACAATAAAATACTCATTTAAAAACTTATATTGAAACCTATATGGTCGTATGGTGTACAACTTTGGGGTTCAGCCAAAATCTCAAATCTAAATAAAATCCAAACGTTCCAATCTAAATACTGCTGAATACTAGTATGGTATGCAAAGCTATCGGTTTTGGTGTCCCAATGTAAGCCAAGAACTTTCACCGAATGTTCTTCACGTGGATCAAATGACACAGAACTAATTTGATCATCGGAACGAATTGATTCTCGAACGATTGCACTGTTACTGGTCCACTTGCTTAGTTCGCAGGCACCACTGCGAAGTAAACCAATAATGTCATTCTTACGCAGTAATAATTGTTCTTCGGTTTCAGCTCCAATAATAATATCATCAACATAGGTAGACTGAGTGAGAACACATTTTGCTAATGGAAAACGCCAACCATCCTGGGCATCCAACTCCTTTAAACAACGTATAGCCAGGTAAGGTGCACAATTGAGCCCATATGTAATTGTGCAAAGTTGAAATTCCTGAAGAACATCACCCGGTTTATCTCGCCAAAATATATGCTGGTATATTCGGTCTTCTGGCTTGATCAAAATCTGTCGATACATTTTGATGATATCGGCCGTTAGAATGTACCTGTGCATACGGCACTGCAGTAGTATGTCGCGCAAATCAGTCTGTAACTTGGGACCGGTACATAGCACATCGTTTAAAGAACGGCCAGACGACGATATAGCTGAAGCATCGAACACCACGCGTATTTTGGTCATGTCACCATCAGCTTTAAACACGGCGTGATGAGGAATAAAATATTTTCCTGGCTCCGGAGCTGGAACCATATGTCCTAAAGTTTGGTACATAGACATAAAATGTCGGTATGCTGCGTATAAATCGGAATCTTTGCTTAAACGCCTTTCAAGATTATAGAACCGTCTTAACGCTAAATCTCGAGAATCGCCAAGTCCATGACATGGTGTTACTAGGGACTGATTCAGACCAGTGAACAAATCGCGAAAGGGTAAAGCGACACAAAATCGACCGGAAGAGTTACGCGTAGTAGATTTCATAAAATATTCCTCGCAACACTGCTCCTCAGTGGTGGGTGATGCAGGCGCGGTAGGTTCTTCTACAGCCAAAAATTGTTGTAATAAATCTTCAACAGATGGAGTCACAATCGTAGTTAAAGAAACTGAAGGTGACGAGGTGGAATTTGTGATGGCTCCAACTACAACCCAGCCGAGTAAGGTATCTAATGCAGACGGAAAACCAGGTCTATGAATAATATCAGCACGAGGACGAACAATGCTCGGGAAAATGTCACCACCCAGCAAAATATCTATCTGTGAAGGGATATCGAATTTTGGATCAGCGAGCAATAAGTGTTGATAATTTTTCCGAACGCTTGGTGGTAATTGCATTGATGACATTACATCAGTTATTATAGGTAACATCATCATATTTTTACAATTAAAAATATGCTCCTCTGTGTAATGTGGAAGTAATTGACAGGTAATTACATCGTTTACTTTTGCGACGGGATTCTGAGCAAGACCAACAATTTCGGTATGACATCTGTGTTTGGGTAAACCGAGACGGGACACACAATTACTGGTAATTGCCGAAATCTGAGATCCACTATCCAAGAGCACTCTGACTGGATGTAGTAGCCCACTACGGTCTTTGATACGGACCACAGCTGTCCCAAGTACAACCATTGAATTTGTCCGAGAAGTCCCAGAAAATTGTGCTTGACTATCAGCGTCAGCAGAGGACTTATCCTTCAACTGAACGTTTGCTTGCTCCAAAACCGGCATGGTGTCTATCGTTGGATGGCTAGTACTCGAGTACGTTGATGAGTGCAATAAAGTATGATGTCGTTTTTTACAGGTTAAGGTTACCTTAAGATGGTTTCCGAAATATATTCTTTGTCAATTAGTGTTGAAAATGGAGAGACACAGAGGGATGTATTGGACGTGCGAGTAGACACATTACATGAAACCATGACGAAGTTTCGAGACGAGCAAAGTGCGATTGTTGATTCACTGATTACCTTGAATTGTATTGCCGAATTTGATGATGTTGACGAACCTATAAACCAAAAGATGGACGATATGTTTTTTAAAATTAAATATATAATTTCTCGTTCAACAACACAATCTCTTGATTCTACCGTCACAGTTACACCAATTTCCCATACGCTGCCGACTATTGAATTGCCGAAATTCAATGGCAACATTTTATCATGGCGTCCATTTCGAGATACATTCTTATCTCTTGTTCATAATAATTCAAGTCTTGTTGACATACAACGCTTTCATTATTTGCTTTCTTGCGTAACCGACTCTGCACTTATCATTGTAAAAACCATACCATTATCAGCGGTGAATTATAAACTTGCCTGGGGAGCGCTCTGTGATCGATATGAGAATAAACGTTTATTGGCGACAGCGCATATTGACAACATATTTACATTTAAACCAATTGCTCATGAATCATTAACCACTCTAACATCATTTATCAATAATTTTCAAGAAAATGTCGCCGCTCTTAAAGAACTTGAGGTTGATGACCTCGCTGGGTTTTTACTTTTCTATATAGCGTCAAATGCCTTAGATTCTACTACACGTAGATCGTATGAAACTAGTTTACAACCCAATGAATTCCCTAATTTTCAATCGTTGTTATTGTTTGTTCAACAACGATGCAAACTTCTTGAAAACATACAAGGTCACGCTAAGGTTGAGCATGCTGTGAAATGTGTGGGAAGGGGAAAAACAATTCCACAGCAAGATCATTTGTCGCTACATCAGTTACATCAGTTGAAAAGACTAACGGATTAAATAAGTGTATACTTTGCAAGGAAGCTCATACAATTTTCAGCAAATGACGGTTGAGAGGCGTCGAGATTTTGCACGTAATAACAGGTTATGTTTTTCGTGCTTGAGTGCGTCACATATGATAAATAAATGTTCCTCAAAGTTAAACTGCCGAACCTGTAAAAAACGACATCATACTTTATTGCACTCATCAACGTACTCGAGTACTAGCCATCCAACGATAGACACCATGCCGGTTTTGGAGCAAGCAAACGTTCAGTTGAAGGATAAGTCCTCTGCTGACGCTGATAGTCAAGCACAATTTTCTGGGACTTCTCGGACAAATTCAATGGTTGTACTTGGGACAGCTGTGGTCCGTATCAAAGACCGTAGTGGGCTACTACATCCAGTCAGAGTGCTCTTGGATAGTGGATCTCAGATTTCGGCAATTACCAGTAATTGTGTGTCCCGTCTCGGTTTACCCAAACACAGATGTCATACCGAAATTGTTGGTCTTGCTCAGAATCCCGTCGCAAAAGTAAACGATGTAATTACCTGTCAATTATTTCCACATTACACAGAGGAGCATATTTTTAATTGTAAAAATATGATGATGTTACCTATAATAACTGATGTAATGCCATCAATGCAATTACCACCAAGCGTTCGGAAAAATTATCAACACTTATTGCTCGCTGATCCAAAATTCGATATCCCTTCACAGATAGATATTTTGCTGGGTGGTGACATTTTCCCGAGCATTGTTCGTCCTCGTGCTGATATTATTCATAGACCTGGTTTTCCGTCTGCATTAGATACCTCTAACATAGCATTGAAAATAGATAGTTCGTTAACATCATATTTTCAAATCTATAGGCTAGAAATACTAGAGAAATGTTCACAGTTGTATTTTAACATTTGCCTTAAATTTTCGTTTTTAATCATGGCAGAAACTCACTCTTTTCATCTGCAACGTGAAATGTGGTTGATATTTTATTTATCCTAACTAGAGGTACCTATGTATACTACACACAGCTATGTTATTTTCTAACACTGTTCACGTAGTGCATGTTCCGTTTATGTCTAAGAACATTAATTACCTATGGTATATGATACCTATGTGATAAAACCTAAATCAACGCTTGTATGCTTCGTTTTTATTGCTTGCATAGTATATAATCGTTTGGATAACCGTAGTACGAAACGATGATCTGAAACAATAATAAATTATTATAATACCATGTGAAATTGTTGTGGTAATATTGCTTATCGCTATAGACATTGGTTGACGGCATTTTGTGCTATTCTTTACATAGGTTCCAACCGTTCATTGTTTTATCGCGCACGCAGATTATTCGTGGATCCAGAAAACATTAATAGTGGGTGCATTGGAAGTTTTATATATTTTAAATAAGTCACATGGTAAACAAGGTTATAATAACGCTCTTTTTTTAATCCGTGATCATTATAAATTATGCTGAATAACCGAACTGAATAACTTCGTTATTACCGCTATGACGTAATTATATTTATATTTATGTAACTATCGCGAGTATTACGATGCACGCAGTAAAACAAAATCAGCGTTCGTTTTATACGTGTACCTATATTATATCATAGTACTAATTACTATATTATACTAAAAATCATTTAAATTGGTACACCGAACGGTTTCGTAGAAATGAAAGGTTATTGACTTCAAAATAGTAACATATTAACATTGAATATAAATTGAATCAAGTATAAGTTATAACTTTTCTCACTGAAATAATACGTTAATTTCACTTACACATTTTAGATACGATAATATAACGAGCCGCTGTGATAGTAATTTTTTTTTTTTTCTTCAATCTATATTATATTTTACTTGATATTTTATTATAAATATAATCTAACGCTCTTTGTTCAGTATGAAAAGTTTATCATTTAATAAATAAATATTTGACCGAAATATTGATAATATAAACCGTGAAAAGAGTAAAACGAGCATTTTGAGGTCAACCCGTACGTAAAATAAATTCGAGTGTTTTGATTAATTAAAAAAAAATATTTTATTTTATTTAAATTTACATAACCTGTATATACGTGTATTGTGTTTCGTTTGAATTTTACAACATTAAAAAAAAATAAAAATATATTCAAAATATGTCCTATTGTAAATGAGATTCTTATACTTATACATTTTAATAATTATTAAATTATAGACTGAAATGTTAGCAATGCTATTATACTATCATGCCCGTGTACAGAAATCGTTCAAGAAGGAGATGGGGAGGGGTTCAAAATTATATTTCATGTTAAATTATGAAGTAAACAACAATTATGAAAAGTGCATCGAATCGAGAAAATTAACATTGTTAACAAAAATATACATCAATTTTTAAGTCGGCTTAACATTTATAGAATAAGGACTAAGTAGACTCTTAGTAAAAGTGTATGTAAAAAAATTCTCAATGGCGAGGGGTTTAGAACCTCCTCCTTGTTGTGCACGGACCTGTAGACTATAATATAATGATTATAATACCGACACAATTTGTTGTTGATTTTCATTATGATAGAGACAGTTGCTCTAAAAAAATTTTTTAAAAAAATGGGTAAGAAATTAAGAAATACATTTTAAATATATTTTACTATAATTTGTTTCATTTTGGTAGAAGAAGTTTACCAACACGGTATAGTTTTGGAAAATAATGATTTCTGTTAAAATTATTAAATTAATATTTTGGTAGGTGATCGGAATGGTCGGTATACAGTCAATTCATTGACAAACAGCGAGTAAATTCACCCAATGCAATTGAGGTATATCGATATTGAATAAAAATATCGCTGTTCATTAAAAATTTTAGGTTTTAATGATTTAATATAGTCTTATGTGAAAAGCAGAAAATTCAAATTCTTTTTACATTATTAACCGTTTACGTATAATGGGTGTGCTTGTGAGTGAGTGCACAAAATGAAATATATGTAAATAATTGCACAAAAGTTCGTATGTAAGCAGTTTGTATTAATTAGCAGCTTAAGAAATACATCTAAAAATAACGAAAGAACTTTAATGGTACATATCACATCGAAACATATCGAATAACCTCGTGAATGGGATCAATTTATAAGTTTTTTAATAGGAATGGAAGATTTCTTTATAAACATCGCAACAGACGGAAATCATTATAACATACCACTTATGTACGATACGGCTATTGTTCTATGTTAATCAATTCTAATGCTCCTTTTCTTTTTAAGGAAAAAATTTAAAAGCTATATATTACTTTATTATTTTTCAAACAAGCAAAGTTCATTTCGAGAACGTAGTTAACATAAATAATGTTTATTGTTAATTATTTTACTTGTTTCAATTTTTTTTTTTTCAAACATCGGAATACTTATTAATAAGTGCATTTAAGTATAAAAGACAAAGTCTGATATTATTGATCAATTATACTGTTCCATGTGGTACTTTATACATAATAATCATTATGAAATATAATATTTATATCAAGGCTAAGTTTATGAAAAGTTCAAGTTGCTTCAACACAATAATAATTGAATTGTTAATAATAAGCAATTTTACATAGTTCACAATGATTAGTTCAATTCGAATATTCATTGTTGCTTGGCAGTCAGGATTACCGTTCTTGGGGGCTTTGATGTTTCTAAAACTTCTGAGTGATATGATAAGAAAAAAAAAAAAATGTATTCGAAAATCAATCGTATTCTTAACAATGTTCACATTGGTATCCGATTATCATTTTCAAAATCCCATTGTTACGTACGTGAAGTTAGCCCACCATTTTTAACGGATTAACTCGATACCTATACTAATATTTTGCGAGTTATTTGCGAGCATTTGAGAGTCTATTTTCATAATTTGCGAGTAAGCCGTTTGCGAATTATAATCAAAAAACAGAATACGAGGCTAATTTCACGCAGTTCCTTCAAGTTGTCTTAAGATTTCAAAATTCATACCAAATGATGCGTCTTTATTTGCGAGAATTTGCGAGTCCTTTTTACAATTTGCTAGTTCATCCCTTACCTAAAAATCACATTTTCCTGCCTTGAAGAAAGTTAGCTCTCTCTAGACGATATTGAATTGTAATATCCGTTTGCCCGTTTGACCGTTAGCGAATTATTGATGGAGAGATCAACTCACGTAGTCTCTCCAAGTCGCATTAGAATTTCAAAAGTGTTCACTTTAAACGCAGAATGTATTATAACCAACATTTTACAATGCTATTTTAAGGACGAACCATATGCCACAGAAAATATATTATGTGATAAATTCGATAAAAAAAATAAGATACTCCAGTATATAAGATAGTTTTGTAAATTTTTTGTTATATTACATTAAATGGGAGAGATTTGCAGGTAAGGATTGAACTTGTAAATTTTGAAAATCGATTCGCAAATTTTCGCAAATAATAACGCATCGTTTGGTATAAATCTTGAAATTCTAGGGCAACTTGGAGGGGCTACGTGAAGTTGGCTCACCCTTCTGTTTTTTGATTATAATTTGCAAACGGCTTACTCGCAAATTATGAAAATAGATCCTCAAATTCTCACAAATAACTAGCAAAATATTGGTATAGGTTTCGAGTTAATCCGTTAAAAGAGTGGGCCAATTTCATGTACATCACATTGTTTGAATAAAATGTACATTGTTTCATTTTCGATGCCTGACAGTTGACCAGTTTCAGTAATCGTTCAGTATATCTACATTAGAACTATCAAAACATTGACATATTCCTAACATGGCATGAGATTTGATTTATTTCAACAATGTGTGCACAGAGCTTGAAAAGTTAATTTCTTCTTTTTAAGCTTTTATAGTCCTTTAAGAACCTTCATTACCTCTGCTACATTTCTCCATCTATCTCTATCTAAGCCATTTGCTATTTTTGTTGAAAAGTTTATTTAAAAAATAAATAATTGTAATCAAATCTAAATCCTTTTCTATTCCTTACTTCAAAAAAGGAGCTAGTGCCTTTTCTCGTTCCAAAAAAAAAAAACATTGTTCGTTCCTCAATAGTTTTAAATTTAATTAATGCAATTTATGGTTGAATGGCTTTTTCTCTTTCTTTTTTTCATTCTTTTGATGTCACACCGATAAGGCCATTACGGCTGACTTAAAATTTTATAAATATTATCAGCTGTAATAATCTTAATATTGGTAGTTAATAAAAAATAAAAAAATAATAAAATTGTATTTGTCAATAATATTGTATAGCATACGAACAACTTTATTTAAAAAGTAATAATTACGAAGTCATTTAGTATTTTAGTTTGCTGGTCCACACAGCATACTGAACTAATTAAATAGCTAAATTTCTACAGATAAATTATAAAAATGACCAATTAATAAATAATTAGAATAATTAAAAAAAACTATTTAAATCGTCTATATTTAAGAATAATAAAAAAAAAACAATGAAAAAAATTAGGAAACAAATAGTATCTTATAATGAATGAAGTTCCAATAAATTGTGAAAGAAATTATGTTCCCATTAAGTTCTTAGAAATATATCAAAAGCAAAAGGACGAGTTCTTTTGAAAGTGTTTTTTCCAATCATTGTATAAGTACATAGCATTACATAGCATTTACGGCGTATAAATGGCTTACTTTCAAAGATAAATTAAAAATTAGATCTAAGTAATAGTCAGTGACTATATAATAATTTTGTAATACGATTTAAGGATATAAATATGAAATTACAGAAAATTGAAAGGTACAGGGAGACAAATATGTGAATGTATTTTGATCTAAACTCACTTTTGGGTAAAAAATCGGAATTACACGTTTTCCAACAGTACTGTAAGTATTAAACCGATAATATGTTATTTTAGAATTGATTCGTAATCAAACATGTATTACACTTATATCAAACAACTGATCATCGCTTTGGCAACCCACTGAGTCAAAGTCCACTTTTCGGTGAATTATAATCGTAATCGCAATCTATGTAGTTCAGCTATCAACACGTTTAATGCCTTCGCATGGTCCAGTATCAGATTTAAAAATAATTTCTTGAAAACCTGTAAGTATTTATAATCGTAGCTCATACGTACGATTCGTGTTTAAAAAAAACTCGTTGACGTAGCAGTACGAAAGTCTCAGTAATACGATGATGCATTTGTGACTAAAGATTTTATTTTTAAACAATCGTACTATGATGAGTGCGTATAATAATAATATACCTACTTTTGTACAGTTTAGATTAATTCGAAAAATAATAGTTCAACATAATTTTGTAATAATTATGATAAAACAAATATACGTCAGCGTGAATTCGAAAGCACACTGTCGCACGCATCGCGCGGGATGTTGATTGTTATCCGTTTCTAAATTTGAAACATGAAATAAAATAATAACTCGGACCAATTCGTGCGAATTCACGAATTTCGTTCGTTACAACTGTTCACTTTCGTCGTGACCTTCACGCAAATAAAATACAAACAACGTTAGTTAATACAGTGTTATAACAAATCCTTATCAACGTGTCCAGAAAAAAATGCATGTATAGACGAGATACGTGTTCGTTCTACATTTCTACGAAAACGCAAAAGACATCGTATTATTCAAGTGTCGATGGATTTTTTTTCGTGCATATATAGATTCATGAGATACAGTTTGTAGTTTCTTGTAAGATTTGCTAGCCTGAAACACTAATATTACTTTCGTATCAATGTTCATTTTAGGCCTCTTATCCTTGGGGGGATTGTACATTTCCGGGAAGTATGCGGTTTTTCATGGGAGTAAATAATTAATAAATAAATATATTTTTCGGGGGGGGGGAATTAATATCCCCCCGGTCACCCCTGAATTAACACTGATTTTGTACATTTCTCACGTTATCGTGGTGTCCATGTATTCACTTGTTTCAGGATAAAATAAGTTAATTGTCTTTAATGAGTAAATTACTTGAACTGAATGCTGTTGATTTTTTTTTTCTTAAAATGTGACTTAATACAACAAATAATAATAATTTGTTTCGATTATTATACCTGTCAATTTTACCCATTCAACTGTAGTTCGTAGTTGTGTGTATTTAATACAATGCGGTGTTTAATATCAAACAGTGATTTTAATTTATTTTTCAACGAAGTATTCTAATCGTTTGTTTGATGATAATCAATAGTTGTTTAAAACTGTTAAATCATTTGAATATAAGTAGTATATAATTTACTCGGTATTAATAACAACATTACAATGATTATAATTAGTCCGATTCGTAGTTAATCCACAGAATTGATTAAATATATTTAATATGTTTAATATTTAATGTATTCTGTAGTTAAACCATTGAATTTATAGTAAATTAGTAGTAACGAGTTGCAACACGTGCACCCACGAGATCTACAGTTTCGGCTAAAAACAGCTCTAACCTATGAGAATGAACCTACCTTTTCTGGCCAAAGGTCACAGGTATAGTACAGTCATTGTCTCAGACGCCATTGGCCGCAAAGCAAGGTATCATAGATCGAATTAATTTCTCATAACTATTCGGATATATCTTATGAACGATAATGCCAATAATATTGCCCATCGGAACGAAAACTTTTTTTCTCTACACATTCTTCTTTTTTTGGCTTACGTTATTAAATAAACATTCAACATACAATCGTACTTGTGATCGTAGACGATTTATAGTTCGTTACGCTAATTTACACTGCAGACTACGCGTAAACAGTAATGTGCTCTAATCGGCTGGGTTCAATAAATATTAGTTGTGTATTTTAAAAAAATGTTTCTCCTTTTTTTTTTCGATGCTCGACCGTATCGCAATCGTGCATATTGCACTGTCGATTATAGCGATAAGTGTATGATTACAACGCATTAATATATTATCTATTTTTAACAGTAGATTTCTATTAGAAAAGTTATATTAAAAATATCCGTTTGAAAACCATTTGCAAACTCTGCGAAAACTTGTATTACAATTTCCTGTGAAGCGTATACACAAATATTTAGTTGCTGATTATTATCAATAATAAAATACATACTAAGGACCATCGGATGAAGGATGAGTTCTAGTCGGACCGCAGTTAAGGAAGGAAAACTCGACAACTTGTATCGTTCAAAAATTGATTTATCTCTTTATCGTTTCACACATTTATAAAATTATATTTTCATTCATCTCGGTTTTATTATAAAAAATTTTCTATTAATTCATTAACAATAATATCATCGGTATAATTTTAATAATAGTAATAATAATATAAAATGTTAATTCATATACTATGCGCTTATGATGTTGGTGGCCCGCAAGGATTTTCCTGAACCTAAGTGCGTGACTCCAGAAAACCGGAGTAGATGATTCCTGACAATAAATAATGTTATACTATCTGCAGGTAGTAAAATCGCGTCCGACGATTGGTCGTCCGGTCCGATCGTATCGCAGCGGCGGCGGAGGTGCACTGATCACTGGGGCTCCGGTGATTTTTTTGTTCTTGGACTTCTTAAGAGCCGCACGGGATGACAGCTGAACGGTTTGGAGTAGACTGACGATGAAATCCGTTAGCGGTTGTTCCGCGGGCGGAGTCCTGTCCCTTGAACTCATCGCGTCTGCCGACATCGGCCTACCACCGTCTTCCGGACTACCCAGTCGGGCGGGAAGTTTGTTTCCAGTCTGACGGCCGTCAGTGCCTGCGACCCCGTAATCCACGTAATCGGCCGTTGGAACTTCTTTGTCATCGTTCGTGAATGACTTGGTCCGGGTTGGATCATCACTTCCGGCAGGGTCCCTGGGCGGATGATAGTCGGGCATGAATCCGTCGGCGTAACGGTGTCGGTTGATCAACCGGTCGGGGTGGATCTCTACGTTTGGGTTGAACACTTGCAAAAACGGCTTCATCAGCATGTCCAGGCAACCGTTGCACCGGTGCTGCGTCCAAAAATAGAAAACATACACACACACACACACACACACACACACACACACACACACATAAGCACGCACATCGATTTCAGGCATTATATATATAAAATATAGAAAAATATGAAATATAAGTACAAGTAATAGCTCTTAACAGGAGATTATTGTATTATATTAGGTGCAAATATTTACAACCAGTTTCATTTCAAAAATCATCATCGGGTATCAAAAATGCATTCGTTTTTTTATTCGTTATTATTTTTAGAACTTGTGTTAACTACGAAACAATTTTATTTTTTTTTTTTGTCGTATGTCTAACAACATTTATTTATTCTTAGGTGTATGGATTTTTATTTGCACGGAACGTTTATGCGAATAATCACGGATAAAAGTTAAACGTACAGTACAGTTATGGATCAATAAGGAAAACAAATCATATTAAAAAAGCGTTTGGAGAGGAAGAAAATTATAGCTATACATAAAATCGGATATTTATTTATTCGCGAGTGGAAAAAAAAAATTAAATGCCGCGAGAACGGAAGCGTAACTAAAAAATTATTTTGATCGGAAAAGAAAAAAAGCAAATCAAAAATAATACTCTGTAAAATTTTCTTCGCGAGGAGCGATACCGAATCGTGAATATTATTTTAATATCGAATGCACTAGAGGTATTATACTGTAGAAAATATTAGTGTAAACAACATGCGACATAATAATTGATGTGTGCTCGGAACACTATTGCTCTCTGGTACAAACACAGCAGATTCGGGACAATTGCAACAGTAGACCAAGGAGAAACGTAAAAAAAAAACGATCTAACATTTCGATTCATCGATATCGTTGTACAATCAATTTCATTATGTATTTCATTGACCCAATAAATTAAGAAATAGAAAATTATAATAATAAAAATAAAATTTTATTCCAGTTAAATTAAATAATTAATTAATATAATTTTAGAATTGTTCCAGACACAGTCAAACCACGACTCGGTTATATGTACCTATACTCGTAAGCGGTCGCTGCGCAATGATTTATCGAACAATTTGAAACGGTATTGTGTAAACCGATGAAATCAATGAAATGCGATGGTCCTAGATAAAATGTATATATCTTGTACTCCGCATTTGTCACCATGATATATTTTATTAAATTTTGTACATTATTGGATCTTAATGCGTGAATTCTTCATATGAAACGGAGTTAAAAATATACATGTTCAAAACCGACAAACCACATTTCCCTGTTGTAGAAGTAGACCGGGATTTCAAACAAATCACACGCATCACAGTATGTAAATACGTGTCCGAATTCAAACAATATGGCGGTTTAGGTATTATACAGTAACTAGATCTTTGTTTTTAATTATTTTTATGACGACTATTGTACTAAACGAACAAACAATGAAAATGTGTCGGTATGTGTAAATATTTTCGTATCATATTACTCAATTGAAATCGGTAAACTATTTCGCCTAACTATATTGTAGCCACTTACCACTATTTCGAACGTGAAGAATAATTGTTATTTGATATCCCTTGACCTATCTCGTATGTCATTTATCGTGTAGAAGTATTTAGTAACAACGGGGTTAATTTATAAAAATATTTTTTTACTTCGTTGTTAAATTAAAATCTGTCGGGCAAAAATTTTTTACGAACATATCAAAGCCGCATACATTATATACGGATGATTAATTAGATTGAATTGGTCGAAACCTAATAAATGTATAAACGATGTATTATTAACCGTAAATGTACTCACAGGCAGACGTGAAATCATCAGGGCGTAGAGTGGAATAACTATGAAAATTTTCATAGTTATTCACATGTCACAACTATGATCCAATAGGGTGCTCAAGCGTCAACTATTCATAAGCATAAAACGTCCATTTTCCACCTGACATCTACGTCTTTTAAACTTTTAAAATAAAAATTTGTTTATAAAATACTCGTCCAGACGACCGCGTTCTGTTATCGAACGCGCAAGTATGTCAATAACCTTTGTTGAAATTTCCTTGTTTTGGATACTTTAATTTTGTTACATAAACACATACTAATTAAAGCGATGTGATATACAGTTTATTTATTATTGTACACAAGTAAACACATTTTTTACATATGTTGTAAACAGATTTTATTACAAAATAATTCAAATTAATTTACTTACAAGTTACAATATTAAATTATTTTGCACAGTTAAATTTAATAATGTATAATGTATGCATATTGAAATCCATTCATTCTCTTACTTATAGTGGGATAAGAATAGGAAAAGGAATAGTGGAAGTTATGGATTAACTTAGTAGGTTTCAAATATTTGGGCATTAAACAGGTTCTAAACGGATAAAAATAATATGTACTCATGATAAGAATGAACAGTTAATTAAGTAAATATTTATGAAATGTTATCTTAAAAAATAATTACATGTTAAATCTGCATCGCACTCGAATACCGACAATTAATTTTTCAACTCTAAGAAACTTATATTATTATTATTATTTTAGAATGTGAAATGTATGTTGAAGATAGAATTGTTGCAGGGACTTATTATTGAATGAGTCCAGTTTGGAGAGAGTAAGTATTCTACGTTTGTAGTACATACAACTAACCATTTAAACTTCATTGTAATGTACCGTAATAAATTTTACAGTTTTCAGTTTTAGGTTTTAAAATCAAATTTAGAGTCGCATAAGAGTTGTTATAATGCATTTTTAATTTCTGAGGTACCTAGCCTTAATGATGTTTATATTTTTATGTTTCATTCATTAACATAATCCACTTATGGACTAAGCAATGAAAACTAAAAATAAACGAGTTCAAATCTTCATACACCACTTATAAGTGAATCGTGTCCACTATTCACATTGAATAATATCCCATCAGCACTGAAACTAAATATTATATCATATAAAATATAATCCTAGATAGGAGACTGACTTGGGTATCACACATTAAAAACAAACGCAAAGCCCTAAACTCACGCCTTCATCTTCTCTATCCTTCATCTTTGACTAATCTGCTCGGCTCCCTGGTGCGTTATTAATAAACACTTACACAAAGACCTCAAAATAGAACCCTTTAACAAAATTGCAAAAACATTTTAAATTAAATATCATAATAAACTTCAATCAAATAATAATAATATTCTCATATCCAAATTGTCTTCGAACAAACTACCAAACACCTCAATTCGTAGGCTTAAAAAATTGATGCGGAGACCTTTTAATAGTTATAATTTCATTTCATTACATTTCACCTCTATAAGTAACTAAATATAAACATTAAAAATAAAAATAAATAAATATACATACTGGATGTCACCAATGGGTGTCTTCCCTTATCCGTTATACACGTTGTTTTATATTACATTTATTCAAAAAAATCTATTTTTTACGTGGCGCTATTTATAAGTTACAAGAGTCAATTAGCCCAACGTAGTGATTTATTTATAACAACATTTTTTTATGGGTGCTTACCCAGTTAAAATTTTTTAAAAATCATCAAAAAATTCGAGCTTCATTTCCTACTGAGGTATAGTATACGTAAAATATACGAGAATTATGAAAAACGTTCATCGGTATTAGAACATAAATACATCTTTGATATACTAATCAAAGATAAATAATGAATATGACATTCTGTACCTTCATATGTGTGCACAAACCGGTATTTCAGAGGGTTCTTGCAATACTTTGTCCTATCTTATCAAAACGTGTCGGTATAAGTAATTTTTTAGAAATGCGGTTCACCCATTAGTGACACCCTGTTCAAAAAGTAAGTTAGAATTCGTTATTCAAATCACATTTGTATGGCTACAGTAAATTATTTTGAAATTAATCGATTAAATAAATTCATGACTTATGATAATTGTGTTATTTTATTTATTTAATCAATTTCAGACGGCAATTATTAAAAATGTTGATGACAATAATTATAATATGATGTAGGTATATAAAATAAATTATAATGTATAAATAATTAAACAGATATAACTTTAAATTTGTATTTGATATTGTTGTATACCAGTCCCAATGAATATATTTTCCTTGAATTTCGCATATTTTCTTAGAACGCTTCAACTGTTTATGATTTATGCTTTTTCAGTCAATTGTAGCTGTTATATTATCATAAAAAGTTTCCGTACGTACATTTAAAACAATTAGTTTCATTTTTTCTGGTACGAAACATAATTTATTTTTACCAAATATTTTAGAAAATAAATTACATTTATTTCGAGCAACATCAACTAAAATACGGGCACCTTACTATTATACATACATTGTAGGACCCTATTTACAAAATTTCGAAGGGTGTTCGAGCATACCCGGCATCTCCCGTGCGAACGCCTATGTGTACCTGTATAGATATCATATAATATGTTTATTATTTTTTTTGAACCGACTATATGGAGGATAGTACTTCCGCAATACCATCTCAAATATGTATGATATGTATCTATGCATATGATGCTATAGATTGCTTACATTTATAAATATATCAAATTATTGTAAAAATTACCAGGAAAAAAATTATAAAAATTATAACATTTAAGGTTTATATTAAGTGTTTTTACATTTCATCCTCTTATGTATATTTATTTATATAATAAAAAAGCATTGAATAATACGTTTTAAACAACGATTTATTAGTAAATCTTAAAGATAATTTCTAACTTATTGTACTAAACATACACAATATATATTAGCTAAACTACAATCAGACACTGTATTATCGTTATTTTTCAGATTAATAATATTTTATATAAAGTTAAATATAATGCATTAATGATTAATGCATAATAATAATGCATAAACCATGATAATGGTTCTTTGTGATTTTTTTTTTTTTTTGTTCGTAAGTTTTCTCTATAATTTTTCGTTTAGTTGTACATGCATGTAGTAGGTATCTAACCTATAGATCTCCAAGCTTAGAAAAAAATTTGGTCTTAGTACCTACTCTTAGTTAATAGAAGATACGTCGTAAATTATTTCATCTCCGTCGAATATGTCATCCGTTGTACTATTAGTTATCGATACATCGGTTTTGTTTTTCACTAGTAAGGTTTTTTCTATTATACCTTCGGAGTTTAAAAACAATTTTAAATTAATATCGTTTTCCACCAACAATATCAACTCGTTACGGATTTCACTCGGTTTGTGCGGATTATTTGGTTGATTTGAGATAGTGCTTGTACTGTAGTTCAGTGTCGTTGATTTTGTGTCGTTTGAATGTCCATCGTTTTCCGACTCTGGAGCCAATGTTACTTGATGAATTTCTCCCAATATTGGAGAGTCTGTGCAATTGATTCTGTCATCAGGTATTTTTGTGTTATATTGATCATTAATTGGTTTTCCGTTGGTAATATTGTTTAATGCATCTATAGACTGGGTGGTAAATTCAGTGCACTTTTCGGTTACGTTTTTTGGAGACTCCACTATTTTAGTCGACACAAATTTAGGAGTACTTTGATTATACAATCGGGAAAAAGTATTATTGGAACAATCTTCGTTCTTCTGCATTTCTGTTGTTTCAACACTTTTCGTTGTAAGTTTATTTTCATTTTGCAGAGAATGGAATTTACTTTGATTACCCAAAAATAACAGAAAACTCAGATTTATCGTTAGGTTTTTTAAAGTTGTTGATGAAGTATTATTTACTCTCGGTGCATCGCATTTTACCTTAAAAATTAAAAAGTCATCATCATTATGTTTATTGAAACACATTTTTAAAATACTAAGTATGAATAAAATAAGTGAATTAAATACAATTCATATTGCGTGGATGAACGTATGATATCTGTCCGATTTAAATATTAAACTATGATGAATTTCACAATTTAAATATTTCTGTAATTTATTTAGATTTAAATGAAGAACTTGTACTCTGAAATACTTACTTGGATATAGTAATAAAATATGTTAGTCTTATAAGACTAACATATTTTATTCTATAGCAGTACCCAGGAAACATTCAGAAGATCAAGAATTATTATAAGTAAACTTTATTATTTATATTTATTATATGTATAAAAATATAATTATTATATTATTTTAATTAGTTTATAGATTTGTCTGGCTAATAATATTAATTAAAAAAGTGACTTTAACATTAATCATTTTAGATTCCGAGTGAAATGGAGAATATAATGATTTTACCATAAGGTATGTTTTTTTGACTGAGTATATTATTTCGACCAACTATTCTGATTTTTCGCCAAATGAAAAATAAAAAAAGAACCGGATGGGCCTCGCTCTGCTGTACACTTGGGGGTGGAGTGCGACTCTTCATAGGATAGGTCATTATAATGGATTTGTTAAATTTGAATTCAATGATAGGTATCATTGCATACGAAAAACGATTCTGAACGGAGATGATATGTTTGTCTAGAATATAATACATTGTTATTTATAAATATTGTAATAAGTATATTTTATTTTGAAACGATAAATATATTTTTCAATTAGGATGGGTTGGCAGTTGCATACAGCGACATAGTTTGTCAGTCTAGAATATTATACATTATATTATATTTTACATGTAATTTTATGTCAATATTCGCAGTAATTTTAACTTAATAATTTTAACTTATTATGAACCTTGTATTAAATTTTAAAGAGTTTTCGGTCAAAAAATTAAATTTTATAGATGTTTAAAAACAAAAATTTTATAAAAATCGAAAATTTAAATTGTCTATAAATAAGTCAAAATATGTCAAAATACATTGAAAACTTAACCATGTATAGAAAACGTCAATATAAAGATTTGGTGATAATTTCAAGTTGTTGCGGTTTTTCGTTTTTGAGTTAGAGCATTTTAAAAAAACCGATATCTTTGTCAGTCTAGAATATTATACATTATATTATATTTTACATGTAATTTTATGTCAATATTCGCTGTTCAAACGCTTATAAAAAAAAAATTGTGCCTATGGATTTTAATAATTTTTGAATGACAATAAGAAATACTTCTGTAGAATCTTCTATTAAATTTTCAAGTATTTTGTAGGAGCCAAATTTTTTTATCACCGATTATAAAAATAAAATGTAAAAAAATCGAATATTTTAAATGCCTATAAGTGGCTTAAAAATTATCATAAAATACTTAAGGTTTAAAATTTGGGAAACATTAAAAAATAAAAGTCCGGTGAAATTTGATATTTTAACGAATTTTTATAAAATATATTAGTTAAAATTATTTTATAGTTTAGAATAATTTTAATGAATTTTGCATTGTTTATGTATTTGAAATTTTCGATTTTTCAAAAATTAGGATTTCTTTTTTTGTTAAGAAAGTTAGAACAAAATTCAACCTAATTTATTAAAAATTTGGTTTGTCTACTACATCAATCATTTTTAGAATTATAAATTGATTCATCCAACTCTGTTCATCTAATTCTGTTCCGCTCAGAATGGTTTTTTTCGAGAACAATGTAATATTAGTATCAAATTTAAAAAAACGATAGAGCAATCCCATTCACCCGTCCTTGCATAACCCTGCCGTAGAATCTCGCCTTTTATTTAAACTATTTTGTTGTGTAAGATGAACGATATTAATATATTTGCTTTTTATTACCTGTATCATAACGGAAGACATTAAACACATAATTAACACGAACCAAAAAATTGTAATTTTGTAATACATCATTATATAAACTCGATACTTTCGGCAACCGTTATTTAATTCGCATTTAAACACTATAAATACTTCATAAGCACGCAAATAAGATGCATGACAATTGTTAACGGAATTATATCTTTTATATACGCAACGGTTATGAGTTTTGAAGTTGACAAAAAATAGCTCACTTTGGTGATAGGGAAAACAAAACCTAATTTGTAAAAGGTAAGTCACTTAAACGTGACCAAAAGAACAGCTTTAACAATACGATGGTTTGTTATTAATGTTATTACAGGATTTTATATGGTATGATTTATTTTTCTGTACATGTTTTCTTAATATTAAGTCATAACAAATAGTTAAACCTTAAGACATCACATTTCTTCATAGATATAATATTTCTAGACTAGTTTACAAATTAATGCGAGTTATAATTTCAGTTATATCTGCACATACGAAAACATTTATTAAGTAATTCGAAATACATTTTATAATTTAAAAAAGAAATTTAACAAAAGATATTGGCTTGATTTTGGGTGCATGTTTTCTATAAAATGAGCCGCAAAGACGTCTGAGAACTATTCTGTCCTAAAGTTTTATAGTCTTAAAAATTTGTATATTTTTGGAAATATTAAATAATATTCGAAACATTTTTGAGTGTAATTATATTTATGGGAGCTTATAAATTCCCCATAACAGCACTTTTAGGTTTAGCTTTTCTTATTTTATTTTTCTGGAGTTTCTCCAATGTTTGAAACACGAACAATAATTTTATAGTATTTTTAAGACCGATGGAATTATATTTGTTTCTTGAGGACACATTTAAATGCTTAAGTCTTATCAAACACGTAATATCGTTTGCACCTTAACATGTGTTTGGAATAGGTCAGGGCCGGCGTGAGGGTAGGGCAGTGAGGACTAGAGCTCCGGGGCCCGTACCTCTTAAAGGGCCCGTCATCAGCTTATTATTCAAAATGATTTTATTATGTTATTCGCCGTAGCATAAGATGCAAATTTTAATATTTTTATTGTACTAAAGTGTGTACAATTAGTATGTACCTTGACCAAACAAGTGTATGGGGGCTTGTAACCGATCAGCCCTGGGGTCCTCAAAAGCTCTCGATGGCCCTGGAATAGGTATAATAGTTTATCAAGGTTTACCTTTCATTTTATTACTTTCGTATTGTAAACGTTTTATATAATTTAATGACAATTGCTTATACTCAATAATGTAATTCGTCAACAATATATTGATCTCACATTATCCGCGCGTAATATATATTTTTGGATTTTACACATATCTCATCTAATAAACCTGACCTATCGAGTTAAACGATTAATTATGAATGACCGATTTACTAATTTCTTTTTATTTATATGATTTTCGAATAGCTATATCGTAAATGTTTAAATAACTGATATTTACGAATCAAAACCTATGACCGCATCAATTTTCAAAAGATTATTTAACATTTATAATTTTATATTTTAGTAATTCGGATTTTGAAACGTCCGTTCGTCTATTTTCAACAACGTTTTAAGAATACTTAACACACCAATTGATCGCTTTTCGCACGAAAAATTAAGAAGCATTTTTTAATTACTGAAAACCAGTTTAAAAAGTTGGAACATTTCATCGATTTGTTGACAATTTACGTGAAACCGACTTTCCGTAATCTCGTACATTTAAACGCATGTACACGACAGTCGTTACGTTATACGTTTTAATTGAATGTAATCGCACTTCCTGTACTTCGAGCTTGTGGTGTTTACTGCTGGGTCCACTGTCCGGTTGTACATTATGATGGTGATGTTACACCAGGTCCGTACTACTTACAACCAATAGAACCAGTGCCTACGTGACGTTATGTGCATTGATTCGTGGACCCTCGCGGATACAAAGCGCATAATGATATATGTCCGCGGACATTATTTGACGATTAGATGTTTTGCTGGTTTCAAACGGTTTCCCGTTCATTCAGAATATTATTTGTATCATTGGTATGGGTCGTTGTGCGGACGTAGACCGAAGACCACGCATTGTAACAATGCGAGTTCCAACGACTAACGTACACAACAATATAATGCAATACGTTCGCGGTATGGCGTGTTCCACACGGTGACGTGATGATCGACGAACAAATGTGTGCAAATAATAATCATTAATTAATCATTTATCGATTGGAACTTTAAACGCAATCAAACAGAAAAAGTAAAATACTACAGAACCAAATAACATAAATCTAAAAATACAGGATATCCTGCATATGCCGCATAACCATCGTTAAATAATATTTATAATATTGTCGGTGATTTATTGTCTTAATATTACTTTAGTCCCTGATCCCCACGTTATAGTACCACAGCCAATGGCGCCGAATCGTGCAGTTGATTTCATAGTTTCTCCGGTGTGTTTGTGTTCAATTGTTGTTTCTCGTTTGGCAATTTACATTTGACGGACGTAATGTCCTTAATTACTTACCTAATTGTACAGAGTACAAGTGCGTGTTTTTATTTTTCTAAGCATCATCATCACGGGTAGAACAAATTCTAATCCGTAATGAGAATGTTTTTTAAATACAATATAAATACATGAGAAAGTATCTGTGTAAGTATAAAACTGTTCAAATCCAAATCAAACTGGAAATCGCTCTGGAAATTTAGACAGTCATTTAAAACGATTCATTTATGACTATTTATGACGTTACGGTCAAATTCACATTATTTTCGTATCATTATCTATTTCAGTAAGGATTATAATCCATATCACGAACCGATTGGTATACAAATATCATATTAAAGGTATTATACTAAGAAGTATATAAGTAGTCCGTGCCTCCGTAGTCCATATTTTTTAATCACTCCAAATAATAGTATATGTTAAGCTGAAAAGCCGATATTGATTCGTTGTAAGAGTTGGTTTGTAATGTTCGCTAATTACTAGTCAAATGCTAACCTGGCTTGCAATATTTCAAATGTGTCACTCCCCCCAATACAAGTTATGTCATTCATCATACCACAGCACGACTATATTGACTGTATCTTCTGTTCTTAGTGTCTATTTTTCCAAGACAGCATAGGGCCTCAGGATTGTACATAAAAATTGTAAGTATTTCGATAAATCAAATAAGAGAAAAACGTTTTTTTTACGT
Organism: Sipha maydis; assembly: GCA_034509805.1. Classification (NCBI taxonomy): domain Eukaryota; kingdom Metazoa; phylum Arthropoda; class Insecta; order Hemiptera; family Aphididae; genus Sipha; species Sipha maydis. Next base: position 55,824 of record JASXSY010000681.1, on the reverse strand, counting down.
GTAACGTTAGAACGCAAAACGCAATAGTTGCACAACGTTTAAATTTTAATTAACGTAAAATGAAAAAGTTGGACACCGTTTTCAATCACTGATAACACAAAACTCAAAAGTTACATAACGTTATAATTCCAAATAACGATAAACGCAAAAGTCTTGTTAAAAACGTTTTAACTGTAAATAACGTAGAACGAATTTTTTTTCAAACTCAAAAGCCATGGAGCAAACAACGTGCGATTCACACCTTTAACAGTATACGATCATTGTTGTGAGCTTTGGACCGATATTTGTTGCGAGACATTGGCAGTTGATATGTGACGTTGATTGTATTACTGGTGATCGACGACGAGACCGAGAAGGACACACGCACTCGACGCCTAATTATCACGTCGTATAACGTACACGTTTCGCGCTCCCGTGTTGTAAATGCACGTGTACGATTGCCCATCGTCCGTACCACGACGACAATCACTAGGTAGTTTAATAGGCGATACGGCGCCGCTGTGAAACGTACGAAATCACTACGACGCGACAACATTCGTTAATGGTCCCGTACACTATTGATGCATTATTATTATCCGAGAAATAAAAATTGAAGCTGAACCAAATAATAGTCGAAGTCGATCGGAGAGCTTGAGTTTTTAATGGAAAATTAGCCTCATTCATAATATTCTTTACTAATAAAAAAAATAAAATAAAATAAAAAACGATGACGCTTTAACCTCGAATAAATGATTTTGGATACGTTATGCCTCCGTAAGCCTCCGCCCTACCGGTCTCCGCAAATTTAGTTGCGTTCACGTTTACAACACAATCAGCTTAAATCAAAAAAAATGTTACAACAGTTTGTTTTAAAATTATGTTTTTCAGTGGTTATACCACATGAGTGCTTAAATTTTCTGAAATGTATTAAAATTAAGTATTATAATTGAATCCGTGAGCAATACTTTTTGGCAAACGTTTTTCTCAATGTACATTATTTGTACAGACGTATAGTCTGTATAAGTTATCTTTGAACTCTACTACTCCAATTGCTTCCAATTTTAATTAACCAACCATCACAATATCCTGGTGTTTATCACAAGTACGGCATATTAATTAAATTTTTGATGAACAGATAGTGGTTTTTTTATTTCTTTAATTGTATTGATATTTTCATAAAAAATAAACAGTGACGTAGCTGAATTTAAGCAACTGCTGATTAATCAAGTTCTTATGTTTTATTTTTTAACACTTTATAGAATAAAAGAGTTTCCGGTTCTAAAATAATTAGGTTTAAATCAGAATAAGCTGGTATAATATCGGTTTTATTTCTCTAAAAAACTTTTTGAGATTGAAAAATAATATTCAAAAAGTAACAGAATCCTCTCATATAGGTTGATATTGGAACATACATTATTTAAAGTACATTAAAACTACATTTTTAAATATTACTCAAACATTTTGAAAAAACCATAAAAAATAATTGTGTTGTTGTAATATTAATAATAAAAATTTTTAAAAAGTGAAATTAAATTAACATCACTTATTGGCATATTTCAAATTTAATAATTGTTTTATTCAAATTAAAATAATAATACATTGTTATAGTTTTATATCAATGTAAACCAAGCCGAAACATCAGTTAAAATAATCTTTTTTTATAATTAAAAATTTAAAAAAAAAATTAGTTCTTAGTATATCGATGATAAAAAATGAAATAAAACTTCTATAAAATTCATTTTTGTAAAAAATTAATTTGTTTTTCTACTGGCGTAATGGAAACAAATGCAAATATATAATTTGATACCTAAGTGCATAACAAACAATTATTTCTTTAATAATAATAATTTAAATTACAATCTAATCAAAAATATAATATAATACCCTTATACCATTATTATAGTAAGATGTTTACGTAAATGTGAACTTTATTAACTATTATTTATTTAGGTTAATATGTTACATAATATAAATAATATATTTGCGGAATTTCTTGAAATTATATTCATATTAAATACATGATAACATATAAAGTAAATACGATATTTAGGCAAAAACATAAATATTTAAAAATTGTATTAAAGTGTATTACATACAATATGCTCATAGGAATGATGAATAAGATGAAGTAATTTTCAAGGTTTTATTTCAACCAATTCTTCATTACAATTAAAATGTTGTTATCTTAAGGCTTACAAATGGTCGATATTTAATAGAAATTAATAACATCATGTAACCTATGTGTAGTTAGATATTTTAATTGTCATAAATACTAGTATTTAAAAAAAATAATATAAAGCTGAGATATTTCTGTTACATAATTAAAATTAAAACCGAATTATAGGATTTGTATTCAATCTTAATAATCTTTTTTTTTATTTTAATTAAATTTACAAAAAGAACCCAAAATGCTATGAATAACTGCTAATATTTTTTTATTTAATCTTTTTTTGCTAAATTGTTATTGATTTCATATTTTAAACAAATTAAAAGAAAAATCATATTTACGCCATAATGAAATATATATGAAATTTAAATACTTGTTTTGATACCAAAAATAACATCGAATTTTACCATCGATATTGGTACAAATTGAACGAATTAATTAAGGTTATACATTAAGGTGTTTCGGAGCTTTTAAAATGGTGATCACATGCACTAAAACTTTAACGATTAACAAAATAGTGAAGCGATTTAAATTTAAATTGTACTGTGAAACATGAACTTGAAACACAATTACACATTAACATATAATTATTAACATATAACACATTAACGCAATACAATATCATAAATCATGAAAACGAAAAATCTTTCGATGGTTATGATATTTTGTCAATAATTTCAATTTGTAATAACAAGCCCTGATACAGCGTTGCATAATGTAGTCATGCATTATTATTGTTATTATTATTATTATTATTATAATTATTATTACTGGATATTATCGATAGTATTAAAAATAATTTGTGTACCTATATTAATTTTAATGAAAATTAAACAAAGTATTCAAATTATTAAAAGATATTTTTATTGCTTCTGTTTGTCATAGTGCTATCAATTATAAAATTATAGTAAATTTTCTTCCTTTAGAATTTCAAAACTTTCAAAGTATCAATAATCTATTGATCACATAAGTCAATCAAAAGAGCAATAATATACTAAGTTTAGTACGGTTACTTTCTAAATATTCAAATAGCCATAATGTAATGAATATCTATTTTTTCGGTATGATATTCCAATATTTTTCGTAACTTCATATATAGACATTTAAAATTTACAGGTTTTTATTTTTTTTTTAAATGATTATAGGATATTGTTTTACTAACATTAAATGTGTTTGGTGAGTATTTATATTTTGAATCACTGAGTGTAAAGTGGCCTTTACACGATCAATAATACTGTCAGTATAATTATTAACAGTATTTACATTACTCACAGTTTAATCTTCATATGGTCAGTATAGATTATTGTCAATACTCAGATTGTTTGGCACTCGTCTGGTGAAGGTTCGAACTTCAATAAACAACAGTATCAACGTGTCTTTATTTACTTAAAAAAAAAAAAAATAATAATTTAAAAAATAAAAAATAAATAAATTAATACTTATAATATATTAGTACTAACATTACACGATTGCTATTACTGCTAGTAAAATTGGTTGTGTATGGACCAACGTGTATACATTATATAAAACATTGGACATAAGAACTAGTTGAGATAAAATATGAATGATAAGTTTGTGACATTTTTTGGATTGTTACTATTCTCAAAATTATTTGTATAGAACATCATACATAAAAATTAATCATAACTCTATAGTTCTGTTCAGAATTTAAAACAATATATAACAACTTAACGAATATATAATTAACCGAGACATAGGCGGCACTTGGCTCATATTATAGGGTGGGCAAAAATTAATCATAATTTACTGACCCGTATAAAAATTTTCTCATATTCAACTTATCTAATACATATACATTCTACCTAAATTTTACTTATTATCTCAATAATAACATATAACATCTCACACTACTATATTTTTATAATTTATATTTAAATAATTTCCCAGTCAAGTGACACTAATGGGTGGTTACTTATTCCTATTTTCATTGTATTTTTGTTCTATCACCACATACACTAAGGGCCGTTCTTACAATGTTTGGTTAGTGCCTGATAACGCTAACCGGAAGAATTTATCATGTGTTAACCGACAGAATTCTATCGGTTAATCTTAACCGACAGTTAATTGGACATTGTATGAACGGCCTAATTGTGCTAAATAGTACAGATTCGCATCTTAATAAAATTAAAATATGTGATATATCTTATGTTATGTTTTAAAAGTAATCATAATGTTATATTAATATACAGTTTTCTAGAATTTACATTAGTTTATATTAATTTATGGTAATATTGATAATTTTGAACTGACTTAACATATGATTTTCTTATATAGTTGTACAATAGTAATTTCAACATAAATATTTTATAAAAATTAAAAATCGTTTTAATAATATTTAATTAATGAGGGGGCAAAATGATGAGTTTGCCCTCTCAATATTTTTCCTGGGGGGGCAACTGCCCCCTCATGCCTCCCCTAAATGCCGCCTATGAACCGAGAGTTATAAATAAAAAAATTTAAACTAAATATAAAACGATATTATTAATAATTGTTAAATTTTAGCGAATAATAAAGTTTAATCTAGTTATTCCAATTAAAAATTAATCAAAATACACTACCCTTCAATAGCTATAAAAGTCATAATAAAAATATTAATAATCCTTACATTTTCATAATTTTTCTGGCAAACAATAAAATATAAATGTTTCCTGTTGGCAATAAAATTACTTATAACATACAAAGTACTTATAATATATTATTTTCCGGTCAGCAACCTTTATAAATATGATCAGAGATGTGATATCTACGTTCATATAAAGGTTCAACAACACTTATATGAATGAAAATAATAAAATCAAATATAATACTCAAATGAAAACATTTTATTGAATGGTATACCCATTAATATAAAAATGATTGATATTTTTTATAATGATGATTTATTTAGTATAGATATAAGTAAAATAACGAACGTTAATTACCTATCTAATAAACCTAGGGCTTTTATTATATATATACTTCTAATGAGGTTTCAACCTAAAATTAATTCAGTGTAATTGTATTAAATACGTCATCGAGAACAGCAAATTAGAAAATAAAAATGCTTCAGTACGAAATATTACATATTGTGTTTGGATCAAGTTTTAAACGACATTTTTATGAAAATAAATTACGGTCGGCAAAGGTAGTTTAATATGTATACAATGCAAATGATCAACAGCGGGATTGAAAGGTCATCTGTTCGAGTACGGCTTGGAAAAGGTCGTTAACAGTTATTATATAGGAATAGAATGAACGGGAACAATAATTTAGATTTGTAAGACCAACCAAATGCAGAACGCTCATGATTACAATTTTTTCACATCATATCTCCGTCAATTAAACTATTATTTATAGTAAGTACATAAACTCTTGGCAACAAGATAATTGATCAAACAACCACAGTTAATATTATTATTCTCATATGAATATATGAATGTAATTAAACACAAAATAAAAATGTGTTGTACAATGCATTTTTTATGTACTGAGTTAAATTTGTAGGATTTTAGAAATACGATTTTTACAAAAACATGTTTAATTTAGCTATTCGTATAATTATTGAAATTATAAGTCTATATACCGACCCACGCACTTCGTAAGCATAATTGATATACATTATTGTTCCATACCGCAAGTTTATATAACTATAATATTATTTCAGCATGTGATAATGACTCAAAAAAACTTATCAAACTATTACTTATTCACTAGAAAATGTTCCGTTGGTAATGAAATAAATACGTTTTGATGTGTTCGAAACAAACAATTTGTTAAATCAATATAAAGTCTAATACTAATGTAAATATATTAATCGAAGTCCAAAATACTACTGACATTTTACTACAATATGTTAATAATTAAAACCTTCAGACATCTAAATCAACCTGAAATCTCCTCACGGGCGTCTTTTTATAATCCCCACCATAAGACTTTCATAATTTAGTTGTTATCTTGTTGTCTTTAATTCCTAACAACATTATATTGTAACTATTATATCCTTTGTATATATTGTTTTATTTAAATAAAAAAATTTAGAAAAACATTGTATCACGTTTCTAAATTGTTATTATAATTGAATGCTTAGTTGTTACAATTAATTTTATTACTGCTGTACAAGATTATTGGTTTAATTGGTTTTCTGGAAATTGATGCACATTGAATTATGGATAAATAACTAAATTATTATGACTCGTTCCAATAACACGTACGCATGCGCTGATATATTTACATGTAAATTAAAGAAAAAATAAAAAAACAGTCATTAAAAAATATATTTAAACGTTCAAATTATAATCATACTCAAAATTAAAATATTTTTATTCGATGTTAAAATTATGTGGATCGATAAGTGAATATTTTGTGATGTATATTAATCGAATGCAATAACTGTTTTGGTATTCCCATACGGTCATTCATGAGCAATCAAAAAATGCATCAATATTCAAAAATATATAGTTTAATCTAAAATTTTTAATAAATTAATAAATATCGACATATCAGTATTTCAAAACAGTTTTTAACAAGTGATTTAACTTTTTTTAAATATTTTAGTAATTAATATTATTATTATTATTATTGTTATTAATGTGTAGTATCGTTTGAAAATATCATTTTAGTAACAGTAATAACCAATGATTTTAAATGACGAAATACGGTTGAAGCCAGGGAGTCAAAAAGTTGTTGAAACTGTGTATTGAAATCGTTATAAGGTGAAATAAATTAAAAAAAATTTCAAAAATGAAACACGAAACTCAAAACATAGTCCAAAACGTTAAAAAGGAAAATATAGTGATTTTCTGGTTACAAATAATAAATATCAAGTCCGAAATCAGTGAAATCGACACTTGTAACATATATAATATGATATTGGTCATATTTATTTATAAGTAGTAAATCTTTCTGTGGAGAAGTAATTTTTTCAAGCTTTAAGATCTACGTTTACTGAAATACGTACCACCTCTAATTACTCTTTTATATTATATTTTATACATTTATGACATGACACAAATCACATATATATATATATATATATATATATATATATATATATATATATATATATATATATATATATATATATATATATATATATAGTTATATTTTGACAAAGAGTTATAAGTTATTATATCTTAAAAGAACTCATTGAAAAAAAAATAATCTAACAAATTTCGTTCAATTTAACTGTCTTTAAATGTGACATGATCAAAACAATTTTCTCAAAATCAGGAAGTATATCAAATACATTTACTTGTAATACTAATTATATTATATAGCACAAAGTTCATTAAAATATATATATATATATATATATATATATATTATAACTTAACAATTGTTTTTGACGTAAATTGAAAAACAGTAAAAAAATGCATGTACAATTGGAAACAATTACTAGGTATATGATATGATGATGTAAACCTTTGCAAGTTGACCTTATTCATCATCTTCCTATTGTGTGCCTATAGTGTATTCGTATATTTGTATCGTTTTAACGTTATGGATAAAAAATAAAAAAATATTCGTAAAGAACGCGTCGAACGAAAGTTCAAATTCCAACCATATCAGCAATTAAAGGGGCGTAGAGTCGGGATATGGATTGCCTATATAAGACGGTCGTTTAATTGTAGCTGATCAGTATACAGTTTACTAGCTGAATGATAATATCATCCCACTGTCATCAACAATAACTATCAACATGAGTGGAAAAATAATTCTATGTATCGCGGTTGTCTTAGTTGGACAGGTAAGAATTCATAACAAAATTGTATTAGTCGCGATTTGATTGATTTTGTATATACATGATGATAATTTTTAATTCGAAACCGGTCGTAAATTTCAAATATAATAATAACCCAGGATAAGCATTGATTAATAATTTTAGATTCTGAACGGAGTGATGGAATCTATTGGTTTTACAATGATGTGTGTTTTTATTTTTATTTTTTATTTTTGTGTCTGACGACACATTTTTTGGCAGTAAAAATGCTTCGATTTGCTTAAACAGTAACTTTTCTGAAAGGAAAGTGAATGTAGATGGTACTTTGGCAAGTCAAAAATCCAACTTTTTCAATACTTTTTAAAAAAATCGAAAAAAATGATAAAAAAAACGGGAAATTTTACGGAAAATCAATTACATTTTTTTTAAATGCTCTAACTCAAAAACGAAAAACCGCAACAACTTGAAATTTTCACCAAATCTTTATATTGACGTTTTCTATACATGGTTAAGTTTTCAAAGTATTTTGAAATATTTTGACTTATTTATAGACAGTTTAAATTTTCGATTTTTGTAAAATTTTTGTTTTTAAACATCTATAAAATTTATTTGGTTGACCGAAAACTCTTCAAAATTTAATACAAGGTTTATAATAAGTTAAACTTATCGTAACTAAAAAATATCGGTGATCGGTTTACTCAAACTGGACTTAGAGGAAAAAATTGTATGACTGTTTGAAATTTAAATATTTACGAAATTGCATAAAATAGCGATTTATTCTCAAACGATTTTAAATATTTGTTATAATTCAAAAAGTATAAGTCGCAGATTTTTTAATTTTTTACCAGCATTTAAGATTGGCATTTCTTTTAATGTCATAATTTTTTCAAAATATTATATTGATTTTTAAGCCACTTATAGGCATTTAAAATATTCGATTTTTTTACATTTTATTTTTATAATCGGTGATAAAAAAATGTAATAGAAGATATTACTTGAAAATGTAATAGAAGATTCCACAGAAGTAGTTCTTATTGTCATTCAAAAATTATTAAAATCCATAGGCACAATTTTTTTATAAGCGTTTGAACTGCGAATATTGACATAAAATTACATGTAAAATATAATATAATGTATAATATTCTAGACTGACAAACTATGTCGCTGTATGCAACTGCCAACCCATCCTAATTGAAAAATATATTTATCGTTTCAAAATAAAATATACTTTTTACAATATTTATAAATAACAATGTATTATATCCTATACAAACATATTAACTTCATTCAGAATCGTTATTCGTATACAATGTATACAATATCTATCATTGCATTCAAATTTAACAAATCCATTGTAATAATGACCTATCCTATAAACGAGGTGTACTCCACCCCCAACTGTACAGCAGAGCGAGGCTCATCCGGTTTTTTTTAATTATATACATAAACTATTTATAGATATACTTAAAATTATATTAGCGCAAAATAACTGTTTATCATTGTATTATTATACATACATTTTACATACATTTGACGTAGGCTAGTGAGTAATGGCTTGGGCGTAACGCGAAAATGATGTGATACAATTTAAATAATTCATTACGTACTTGTCCACAAATACTGCATTCAATTTGACCTGTGATTATTTTTTCATATTAGGTTTTTGATTATTTATTTTTTATTTTTGTATGGTTTTAAGACACAATATTATCATAGGAATTCAGTTATTCAAAAAATAACTTGATAATATGATATTAAAGGCTTTCAATTGATTGTCTATTATAATTTTTGAATGCTTGGAGTGTTTTACAATGTATTATGTTTTACAGACCATGTCTGCTTCCCTGTTCGATGGTGAAGAAATCAAGAAAATCGGAGATCAATTTTCCTTGTCCGCCGCCACGGTCGGCAGCCACTTTGCCTCATTAATGGGATACCCAGCCAATCCATCTGATGCCCAAAAGAGCATTGAAAAACTTAAAAATTACGTGAACAGTGGAATCAGTGATGTAAGAAATAATAATTTCTTATTTTGTTCTGCTGCATTGCATTTTTTTATTTTTATTTCTGTAGTTAGAAGACCAAGCTGTCAAATTGAGGGAAGCCGTCCGCAAGCATGCCAACCCAACAGTGATCGAAAAAGTCGATGAAGTAGAAAAGGAAATCAAGAAACATGCCGCAGAAGCCAAGAAATTCTTCGATGAAAAAATCGGCAAGCCTATTGACGATAAATTCAAGGACGATGTAAAGAAACTCTCTGAATCCATTGTTAAGACCACCAAAGAATTCGAAGTAAGTCAAAATATTTAAAATAGGTACCTAACTTTATTAATGTTCTATACGAGTAATGGACAAATAAAAATTAATAAAATAACTAATGACTTTTTTTTAATATTTAATATTTTTTTTTTTTTTTGCATTTATATTTTTAACATTATTGTACTAATTGTGTGTCGTCTAATTAACATATTTTTTTTTTCAAAGCAATAAGAATGCGTATTAACACGAGTGCTCAAATTCATCGAATATTATACATGTTTATGTTTTGTATTTTAAATGTTTCAGACGACCGTAAACAAGGCTATCGACTCAAAAAAGAAGCAATGAACATTTTATTAACTAAATAGGACTAGTCCAAATCGTATTTTATTTCTTTTAATTAAATTATTTTCTTTATAGAGTCCATTTTTATACTTGTTTTTTGAAATAAAAAATATCTGTTTTAATATTTTATCAAACTAATTTTTGTTTATCATGGATAGTTGATAAATATTTTACTATTTTTTAACTGTTAGATTAAATTCTTCATAATATATCAACCACGGTATATGTATGCATGTGCATTGCCATCACAATATATTTCAATCCTAATAATCGATATCTAAGAATATAGTATACACATATAGATTCTATATTTTTCAATGCGTATACTATAATGTATTACATTTTTTTGAATGTAAGGACTTTTACGTAGCACCTATATTTAATATATACATATACATAAATAAATGTATAATCCATACAAATACTTAGCAAGAGTATAGAATTATAATATTTCACTTAACCATATCATGACAGCTGTAAAAAATTATTTTTGATTTGAAAATGTATTGCTTTGATTTCTGTAATTAAACAGTGTATATTTTTCAAGAATTAGCAAACTTCTTACTATTTTTATATCGAGATCAGAAATTGTAATAGATTAAATAATGATAAATTAATTAGTTAAAAAGTCAGTGTCAATACAAATATTTACTAAACCTTATAATTCGTGATTAAAAGATAAAAATCCAAAGTTCATTATATCAGTTAACATAAATAAAACAAAAAAATCATACAATTTATAAGGAATCAGTTTTAAACAAGTTAAAATAATAGTTAAAATTTGCAACATATTTTACTTGGATATTCGCGAGTGCTTATTTCATATATTTGAAACTCAAATAAAGTCAAAAGCTAATAAAAATAAAAGTTTTTATAATATTTTTGTTTACATTATTGGTGCTTTGGTTATGATATTTCAAAAATATGAGACATGTTGAATAATGGAATAGTACAGAATCGAATTCATTTTCGAAAAAACTAAACACAAAAACAACTTTCTAATGATATAAGTAAAAGATATATTCCAAATAATTTATTAATATTTCAATACTTTACAATGTATTGTGTTTTTCCTGCATAATAACTGTATGAGGTATAGGTATAACTTGTGTTCAAATATAAAAATAACATAACTGTAAATAATTGCGTTTGTGATAATGTTTGTGTAATGGATTAGTGATATATTTAATATATATTTATTATGATATAGAATCACTATTCTATACAAATGATCTTATTATTTTGTACTACATTGGATTAGTGTAAGTTTTTAAGGAACATTTTATTATTTTTAAACGTTTGGTTGTAAAAATAATGTTATAGGGCCAGTTTGGTACTGAGTTTGCAACTGAAAGAAAACACAAGAACACAAAGTCAACGCAAATGATAACACCACCATCAGAGAATAATATATTTCAGTCAATTTTTATGATTTTAAAATATTGTAATTTATTGTATAATAAGTTTTTAGAAATTAGATATGATTATTATAATATACAATATTATTCTAAAATGTTGTATTTGAATATTAAAAAGATTTTAATAGATGTCTGTACCAAGATATACAAGATATATGATGTAGTCCGTAAACAAATTTAATAACCCCGCTTTCATAACTATATTGAAATAATTTAATTTTTACAGGTATCGCCATATTATTCAAAATTTACGGATATGATAAAAGTAAATGAAAATTCATTTGTTAACAAATGTCGTGAATGGACATCTTCAATATCGGAAACATTATGGAACACCATGACGAGCGTCTTTAATAGTTTGAGTCCCATCTCCAACACATGCTTCAAATATATAGGTGGAATGTATTATTCTATAAAAGACAAAATGTACGAATACAAACAAGTTTGAACATTTAAACGTCATTATTAGTTATAATAATTCTTCAATATCGTAAACATTCTAATGACTAATAGCTCATGCGCATTGAAAATAAGAATCCCTTATTTTCTTAAAATGTATTTTTTATATTTATTTTTATTTTTTTATTTGGTTATAATTTCTATTTTCAATTTTAAAATCAAATTATTTAACTATCAAACATGCGTCTTGCATTAAAAAAAAAAAAAAAAATTAAATTAAAAAATAAATAAATGAAATTAAAATTTCCATCGTATTAAGAACAAACAATGCATAAATTAAGTAATACTCCTTGGTCGGATGAAATACTGGGGTGAATGGTATTGTTGTATTGGCTTTTTAAAATTAATATAAATGTATCATTGCTCTCAGAAAAATAACTTAGAGTTCAGATGGATCAGTTATTATTTCTAAAGATGGTTGATGTAGTAAAAGAACCAAATTTCTTAATAAATGAAGTTAAATTTTATTCTAATTTTAGTAAAAAAAAAAATACATCCTACATTTTGAAAATCGAAAATTTCTAATGCCTATTAGCAGCATAAACTTCATTATAATCATTCAAATCCATACCCTTTAAAGTACTAACTAGAATCTATTTACTATCTTTTATTTTTTTATTTGGTGATGTTTGAAGCTCTTTTTTTGGTCGAAATTGTGTATAAAATTATATTTAAAAAAATATATACCTCAATGTAAAATCAATACTTTCCTCGTTTTATTCAGAATTTGAGATAAAATTAACATATATGAGAACATTTTTAAAATTTAGTTACATTTTAGCAAGATTCTTTGTTAGAATACAACTTGTTTTGTTTTTAAAAATTTTTATATATAATACCATATTTGGTTTATTTTATTCTTTTCGTTTTCAATTGCTATAATGAATTACTGCAAATATCCATATATCCCTATTATAACTTAATTCCTTTAACTCCTAATAGCTATGTCTACCCAAATTTGTTTTATACACCACATCCTTGATCTTTTTCTTCCGATATGATTTTCAACGTCACCTTCTATGATGCTTTTTGATAGACTATCATTTGATTTTTCAAGCAATGATATACATGTTTTGCAATAGCAAGAATAAATTCATTCATATTTTATGCAGATGAATTACCAAAACTCAAAGTCAAGTGTAGGTAGGAAACACGGGAAAAAAATACTAAAATTTTATAGTTACGGAAAATGTACTAAGAATCACTATTTTAGAGGCGAAATGACTAAAACAGTATAGTTATTAAGACTATATAAAAATAGTTGATTTTAATAGTGAATATTACTATATTTTATAGTCTGTTTTTTTTTTAATCAAATATATTTTATAGCTCAAATAATGGAATACTATAGTATAGATCAAATTACTATAAATTTACTTTATTTTCTTGTAAAAATGACTATAATAACTTAACTAAAACGTTATAGTAAATCTCAATAACATTTTAGCTATCCTTATAGCAAGTATAAAATATTGTTAAATCTACTATTTTAATATTGTGTTGAACTATTTTGTTTTTTCTGTGAAGTATTAAATCTACACATCGATTCAGTTTAGGGATCAAGCTGTTCTGAATTTACACTGAACATTTTAAGGAGAATAATACGTTTTTGGGATCATCGAAGTTTTTGATTAATAAAGATTAAATGGTTAATGTTTTACAGTATATATTATTATTTATGTTATTGTATTAGTTGCATAAAATAATTAATTAATTATTTCTAGATATTAACCAATACAACAGAAGAACAATTCAAATAAGACATCACAAATTAATTAATTTAAATTATTAATTTGCATATTATTTCATTTTTTCTATTGCATTATGAATATTTTAACTTTTAACGGGCTTGATTTGGAATGCTTTTGATAGCAATTTATTAATATTAATTTTATAATGAATTTATGAACATTTTAAGTGTTTTGACAACTTCAAATAGTATTTTATTTTATTTTTTTTTTTTTTTTTTTATTGTATTTTAATCATTTTCATGTATTATGAACTATGAATACTTTAAATATAATATTAATTTATTTCAATAGTATTATAAATATTTTAATGTATTAAACCTACTCCAAATAGTATTTAATTTTTTTCAATTGTATTATGAATATTTTAAAGTATTAAAACTATTAAAAAATAGTATTTTATTTCTTTTAAATGTATAATGAACATTTAAATATATTAAAACAATGTACTTACATTATATATTATTTCTACTTATTGTCTTACAGTATAAAATCTAGATCTAGAAATACATATATTTCATGTCCAGTATTGACATTTTTTTTATTATAAAATAAATGAATAAATAATTTGTATTCAAATACAATTGTAACACTGATTATATAAAATAAAATACCATAAAAAAAGTTTATATATTATTCGTGAAAAAGGATGGTGAAAATGACCGAAAACTCTTCTGGATTGCACCAATGATTCTGGATCATTTAATTAACAAGAATTACTTATTTTCTGTTATATTTACCTATTTTTGTTGAAAAAAACAATTTTAACAGATTTTTTTTTTTTATCATAGTACATTTCTTTTGTATTTTGTTTTAAAATACACTAATAATTTACTAATTTACTTTTACTTGTTTTACACTTAATACATTTTGTGAAGATTCTCCATCGTCTGTTATTAGTTAGAACTTTTTCTGTATTAATATTTCCTATTCTTTTTTTAAATTTAAGACAATATATAGTTTTAATTACTTCATTCATTTATAATACTTAGAAAATATTATAAAAATTTTCTTAAATATTATTACTCACAATTTTTATCATAGTACAGTTAACAATATCGTACAAGAATTTTTATTTGAAATCAAACAAACATAACAAATTCTATGTTTAAATATATACTACTTTTACTTCCTGATATATTCATAGGCTGTCTAGTCTTATTAGCTAAGAAAAATGTCTTATAATATTTAAAATTTTCTGGATCGAGATACATTAAGGAAACCGAGCCATAAGTTTTGTAAAATAATTTTTAAAATTGACAAGCTTATCGTAAATAACAGTGAATTTTTTTTTATCAAAAACCATTTTTAATTTTTCTTGTGATTACCTTTGACCGTCTATTTCTAAAATATCTTTAGTATTTTAATGGTCAAAAGCACTCGTGTTAGTTAATTGGTATCCTTTTCTGTCTGTTTGAAAGCATACAAAACAGAAAAAAAGGTTTTCGATTATCATACGAATTCGTCAAATCAAAACTTACATTATCCCCACTATTTATTACAATTCCACAAAATCCAATTTAATTTATAATTATTGTTCTAAGATAATTCTGTTAAATGTTTGAACAAAGATACTGTACCTCATCGATAATTTATTATAGTTATTATAATTTTAAACTCGTCAAACAAAATTTTTTCTACTTGAAGAGTTGTTTTTTTTACTTGTTTTAATTTCAAATCTATACAAAGTATCATCATCGGAATTTCTAGTACAATGTATCTTAATCTCACCAAGATAAGTTGGACATTTAATATATTAAAAGAACCCTTAACCAAGACTAAATTGTTTAACTGAAACTTGGAAAGAACCACCTCCTTTATAAGTAGATTGGAACCCTGAATTTATCGTCAGCCCGTTACTGTCTAAAGAATAACTTACAAGTCTCTTAATAAAACACAACCAACGAACCCTATTAATTATTTCAATAACTGTACCGTATTTAGATACGTCTATAGTACTGAATAGATGTCTAGGAAAACAATCACACAACTGTACAATACTCCCCTCTGGGTATGGTGTTCCATCGGCTTGAACATAAGTTTCTCCGATGATACATTTTACTTCTTTAATATTAAATAAAGAATCATTGCCCGCAATTTGAAACATTGTTGTGTTATTTACACTGTTAAGATTAAGGGTTGATGTGGGTAAATATGTTTTATATTGTAATCTCATAATTTCATTATTTTATTTTTTAAATGGTATCCATTTATTATGGAATTTTTTTTTCAAATGCAAACTTAAAAAATACAATTTTTTATAATCTTTTATAAATTTTAAACATACATGTGTACAAACAGAAGCATTATTAATATCTTGATATTTTTTTGTTGTGTGTTGTAAATTGTTAGTTTTAAGTTTCAAGTCAAAAATAACAAAATGTGCCAGGAATGATACATATATATTCAATCAAAACCTTCATGAATAATTTATTTTAAAGTTCAGTGATCATAGCTGAAACACTTATTTTAATGACATTCATTTATAAAACATGAATAACATAATGACTTACATACAAAGTTTGAACTGTGTCCTAGTCCCTAGTCCATATATATGCACTCCATCAGTATTCTTAAGAAATAACGACGAAGAACTAAAGATTTCACAATGATAATTTGAGTATATATTCAAATTAAAAGTTCTATACATTTTACTACAAAAATGTAAATAATCGAATGTTTTAACATTTAGTTTTACTTACAAAAAAAAATATGTACATTCAAATTTTTGAAATATTTGAAATACGTAAGAATAATGTACAAAGAACTTAATGCTATATTTATAAGATTTTTTTCTCGAATTAAAATGATCTTAAAAAATTTTACCAAAATAAATAGAGAAAATCTGAGAATTTCAATTATCTATTTTTTAAAAAAAAAAAAAAAAAAGAGTCAAAACTTTTTTAAAAAATATTACTCTGGTATAACTCTAATAAAAGCAATCAGTGAAAATTATTTTTTATATGACAATGAAAAAAACATCGATTTTGTTAAAATTTAGCGCTATGAAAAATATACCGTTTTTCTTTTTTTTAAAAAAAAAGGTTTCGGTCAGTTTTTGTACATTTTGTGAAAAATCCTAGAGAAATTTAAGAAATATTCTCAATATTACCTAATATAAATGAATCACCTAAAAAATATTTTCTATCATAAAGAAAAATAACCGTTGATGATCGAAGCAAATCTTCTGGTCGAGATTATGTTAGCAGATAGAAAAAAATATATACGTAATTGGAAGACCAATACATTCATTATTTCAATCAAAGTGTCTTAAAATTATTTCATGCATAAATTCGTTAAAAAAAAATATGGTTGGGGCTCAAAAAGAAATAAACATTAATAGAAATGTTCTGTCTCTCTCCAATCCAATTTAAGTACTAATTGTACTGTCAAAAGTCAGTTCAATCCGTTGAGGAAAAACGCAAAATACAACAATCAGATAAAAGGCATTTAACACCGATATTTTTTTCTAGTTGTCACTGAAGTAACAGTATAATAATTCCGGAAATCATTTTTTGTCAACTCTTTTAAATAATTTATTTTTATTAACTATGTATAGACTTCAAGAAGTACTATAAAGATATTTAATTTGTTATCATAAACCTTTTTAATCCCTCCCATATTACTATTAGAAAAATTTGAATACCTATAACATGGCCAGGCATTTTATGATTCAGTATAACCTCAATACCCGATGGGATCATCACTGGACGTACGTATTATTTTTAGTGGGTTTATTTTCAGAACAATTCATTAGGGTTAAATTATATTTTCCATATATTTTTTTAGATTTGTAATAATTCTAGTTGAAAATATAAACGTATTGAATTATAGCTTAAATTACTTGTATGTAATAACGTGTTTGGAAATAATTATAACACAAGCAGTATAACTAAATTTAAAATTCATGAGCCGTGCAAATATTATAAATATTACTGTGAAAATTATGTTTTTTTTTTCTTATAAACAACCTTTTTATGGTTAAAATTCTTCTAATAGCTTCTCGTCGCGTGAAATACATTATAAAAATTGATTACAAACGATAAATGTTGGGTAATTATTCCGAATAGTTCACTTAAAAGTTAACAAATCGATATAGAAAACTATGTAGAATATGTTATTATAAAATTATGATCAGATTATCTACTAATTATAATTTTAAAAATATTAATTATTTTCGGGTTGGATATAGTATTTTGATTTGAAGTTTTTCGATAAATTATACAAAAATGAGATAATTTATATTTTATTACAACCATTATTGTACATTAAACATGATAATTCTAAAGAATACAACATTGTTTCCAGATCAAAAAAAATTTTAATAAACCTACCCACTGATTTAATTTATTATATATATATTTTTATTATTGTTAAATATATGCATATTAAAAAACTTGTTTATTTGACTGATAAAACCGTTACATATAAAACTAGGAAAATATCCAATGAATTGTTGTCTAATATATTTATATTCATATTATAATACAACAACCTGTTTGAATCAAATACAAAATATTTACATAAAAATCTATGAGTTACATATTAGTTTCAAATTACTATAATTAATAATTTAACTAATACTGTTTTGTTCTATTCGATCTATAATAAAAAAATGTTCATTATATACTTTGCAACCCATATATAATGCTGTATTACATTCAAAATTTAATATTACTATCATTTATTTAATTTATAACTTGATCTTTGTATTACTTATAGACTATTTTTATTCATTGTTCTCGGACGTCACATTTATTAAATAAATAAATAAATAATATTTAATTAAATGTATTACAAAATACTCTTATTCAATTTCATGTTTAAATTATTATAATATAAATAAGGTATTCGATATTTGAGGTATGATATAATATCAGGAGGTGTAGATTTTAAGAATATTTTTTTTTTTATACGCCTTATTAATCATAATTTTTTTGTTTCGTGAAAGTGTTAGATAATTGAGTCTTAAGTAGAGAAAATGAAATATTTAATACAAATACATTTATAAATTTATCGACCTTTGCGCAGAACGATGATATTAATGTAATAAAATCATTATGGACCATTATTTTATAGATATTTGCATAGTTTAAAATAACGAATAAAGCATAGCAAATTAAATTTACTATAGATGATCGTAACTTGAAATCGTTTTTGAAATACACACTATTCTAACCGTTATGAACAACACAATTTTAATTATACCGTGAACGTATATTACTATTAATATAAAATTAATATTTATATAAAACTATTATTTATTCGAACTTATTCATATGAAATAAACATTTTAGACATTTTGGAATTTACACGTTCCGTGTTATATGATTCGTTATCGTTGATCATAGTGGTAGATTATTACAAATATGTATGAAAAACATTGTTACACGCACTAATAATAACACTTGGTAGGTATACAATTACTAAATGTATCTATACTGTCATTAATCATGAATAATTTTTAATTTTGATGCTCTAATGAGGTGTTGTCTTATAAGTATCGATAAAAATGTATCAGGTTATTCAATTAGTATCAATTTATACATGAGCTCACACCCATTTACACCATTATACAAGAGGCGTAGACACGGAAACTGTGTTAAGTGAGATAAGTGAAATCCACTATCGATGTTTTTGGGTTCATAGTTTACGCATAAAAACTCACAAAACAGTGTTACCTAGTTTATTACTAGTGTCTAAGTGCCGAGTACTGTTTGTCATTAGGAACACAATTCAAGAAAATGGCGCACATTAAAAGTCAGTGTACGATATTAGTTTTTTTCCTGTTCTGCTTATTGCAGGTAAGTTTCATAATTTTATTTTCACTGTACATTTTAATTCAGAATATATATATTCTTTTTTTTGTAACACATTTATCATTTTTAATTTTATTTCATAGAAACCGGCAGCGGCAGGAAGTCTTATTGAACGATCGGAAAATCCAGTTGACGAATTCATCAGAGAAATTTCAAAGTCAGCAAATAAAATTGCAGAAAAATTACAATGGAAACTCGACGAGATGAACATCCATGTCGATAAATACGTTGATCAAGTTAAAGATAAAGTTGACAATTTTAATGAAGATTTTCAAGAAGGAATTCAAAAGGTTAGTTGTATTTGAGTTATATTCATATTATGTAAAGGAAATAAAAACAAAACATTTTGAAAAAATGCTGTAATGTAAACATTAAAAAAGCATAAAAAATTGAAATACATTAAATTTAATATACCTAAAGGTGTGTACCATACATTTCATAAAAATAATTTTTTTTTCATTTTAGTTAGAAGAGTGTCTAGAGAAATTCAAAAAACAGGTGTATGAAGTTATCCCTAGCCAGTTTGATCGTTTATACAATGAATTAAAAGAGAAGGATCCAAAAGTGGCCGAGAATTTAAAACATTTGAAAGCGGAATTCGTCAATTTGAAAGAAAGTATTATGGCTATGTACGAAAGCTTAAAGAAAAAATTCATAGAAAACTATAACACACTGAAGGACGAAGCATCTTTTAAAGCTAAGCCAATCATCAAGCGTTTGACACCACTCATCAAGGACGTCGAAGTAAGTGTCGAAGAAAATCTGATATAAAAAAAATGCATTATTTATTAACATAATTTTATATTTTTAGGAGATTATTTTGAATCTGATCTCTAATAAGCCTGAATCGAAAAAATTAAAAGGATAAAAACGTGGATGTGACTAACAACCAAAGTTACATACGCTATATTTTCTGTTTATAACATTTTGAAATTTCAAAAGAAATCGTTTATAACTGATCAAATATTGTAATTTTGATTTTATTTGTTTTTTTTTTCTATTAAATTATTGTTTATTACAACTCTTATGTAGATTTCTTTCTTCGGTATCAATCAAAAGGTTATCAACTTTTATGATACGATTTCTTGTCGAATAATTTTTACACCAAGAAACTTCGAAGTCTAATTTTTTAAAAATGAAACTATATTAATACTCAGTTACACATGTACCAAATGAGTAGTAGTATTATAAAAATTCCGTCTTATATGATCACAAATTCAAATAATATTATAATTAATAGATAAATATGAAACTGCTGGTAATTTTTAAACTCTAATGTATTACAATTATATATTTGTCTCTATTACCTATAAAAGAATATAATAACTATTTTTCATCAGAGTTCATGAATAACATTAACTTAAAAAAGAAATAAAAAAACATTTAAAATTTATATAAAAGTTTTATATTGGTAATAAATTTAATGATTACTAGTTTTCTACAATCAATAATCGCGTTTATTATTAAAAACGGAAAACGTAGTTCAATGATGTTATTACGATCAAAATACAATCTAC
This sequence comes from Sipha maydis, assembly GCA_034509805.1. Classification (NCBI taxonomy): domain Eukaryota; kingdom Metazoa; phylum Arthropoda; class Insecta; order Hemiptera; family Aphididae; genus Sipha; species Sipha maydis. Next base: position 34,394 of record JASXSY010000681.1, on the reverse strand, counting down.
ATAATGATTAACTTTGAGAACATTAAATCATAAAGATCCCACAAAGCTACACATGTTAGTTTTTAACATATTATTTCGAACTCTTTAAGAATAGTACAGTCCGAAATAATTATTTTCACCCACCTTAAATGATAAGAATACTGTTAGTGGAATGCTTAATTGCATTCAACAAGGATAATGCAATGTAATAGGTAGGTAATTTACTATTTGTTATTAGATAATCATTTAAGCATTCAACTATACTGCATGCGAATGGAATTTTGTTCCATATTCATAAATATACTAATAAAGTTAATTAATAAGTTTACGTACAAATAAAATATAATACTTCTATTGTTTATAAGCATAACAATAGCAGTGGCGTAGGAAGTTTCACCATCACTATTGGCAAACTTTGAAAAGTCCACCCATTTTACATATAAGATTAAATAAAAATTAAATTCATACATTTGATGTATATTTTTGCACCTCTAGTGTAGGCACAGTTTGCTATACCCTTTTTACGCCGCTTACAATTAAGTAAAAAAAATGAATAATTGCATTTCTAATCTCATAATGCGCTAATAAGTACTCAAATAATACTTATATAAAGGAAATGTAGACCAAAGCTTTTTGACAAAATTCTATTTACATTAATAGTTTAATATTAGCAATTCATATTAGTTTATTTTTAGGCACTTCAGCATAATCATAAAATATGTCTAGACAATTTAAAAGAATGGATGTGGAACTCTTTTTAGTTAAAAACCGGTATTATATCAGGTAATATTACGTCTAAGACCAACATTTTAGTTAACCAGGAGATGTCAGTAAGTATTTTCAAAAATAATTTGTTCTGCTTTCCGAGATTATATAAAATAATTGATATATATAAATTATATTATTTTACATCATAAACATTGTTCAATGATATAAAGGTGAAAAGAATATGGAAAAAATGTTTTCACGATCAATCAATTATTAGGTGTTTTTGTTCTATGGAACTGTGTAATTAATGATATGCTACTCAATTTTGATTAAAACTTATTCATTCGAATTATGACCTTTAACCTAATTAAAACATACTTTAGCAACAATACTATCTCTAATACCTATATCCAAACTACACGTCAATTTCTAGTTAAATATATAAATATTTTATGACGAATAAAAATATAAAATTGATATATTTTCTAAGAAAAATTAACACATTCGAGACTTGACTTGATTAATTCTACTAAAACAAAATATATTAATTAATTATATAGATAAAAATAGAGATCTTTTTTTTCATTATTATTTTATCATTAAAAAGCGTTTTTTTTAACAAATCAATTCTCAAAAGCAATAAAACATTATTAGTCTTTCAAGGCATAAAATTAAAGATATTAAATACATACAATATATTATATATAAAATAGTGTTATAATTAAAATTTAATAATTGTAAAATCTACAATATCGAACATGGGTATTATGTTACATTGAAAATTATTTTTGTAAATAAATATAGTATTTTATTATGATAATCTTTTGTTTTGGTAATAATAAATTAAATAAAAAACATTTTGATTAAAAATATAAGATAAGAAATTCAAAAAAAAAAAAATGATTGAGACTCTACGTCTAGATGAATAATATTACCGTTGATCATTTAATTTGCACCATTGCTCATAAAAAAACTATTGTATGTGAATGAGATCGGTTGGATCAGTTTCTATTTATAAAGATAGTTGATATAGTAGTAGAATCAAATATTTTATAAAATAGGATAAATTTAAAAAAAATTCGTATAAGTAGACGAGGTTACGTAGGTAAATAACGTTAACATTTTAACAGACTAAAATTTGGAAAAATTAAAAAAATTGCAAGTGCTCATAAAAAACACAAAGGTCATTAAAATATTTATTATATTTATAAAAATTATAGAATGATATGATGTCTAAAAAATGCTAATTATAGTACTTGATAAGTGTTTCGAGTCTCTACGATAAATATTTATAGAACAACAACCAGATAACTTATTTCGTTTAATTGAAAATCGTTGAAATACACAATTTCCTCGTTATTTCACGTACAAAATTTCAGGTAATTTTTTTTTTTTTAATAGCTATTAAGTGTGAAAACTGAAAATTATATGAATTTTTTACTACAAGAATAATGCGTAAATTTGTGATTTTTTCAAATATTGTTCAAATTCAATGTTCAATTTTTTTTTTTTTTAAATACGCTTAATTTTTTTTCATTGGTCAGTTAAAGATATGCATGAGGAACTTTGTATTATATTGTCAAACCTTTTTGTCAAACCAATATACTTGTATCAACATTTTACGAAAAAAACTTAAAAAATATGACATTTTCAAATAACTAAAAATTAAAAAAGCCATAATCTTTTGATAACTATACCATCTATAATGAATAGTGATATAAACATTCAATAACAATTTCCAGTTGCATTGCTACGAACAAATAAATCGATTTTGTCGATAACCGGTGTCATAAATATTGTCTTGTTGTCTTAATTTTCGTCAGTTATATGTAGTATTAAAAAAACTATTGGAAATATCGTAAAATGACTCCCTCAAAATATATCCTTTTTATAATTGTGATGATCGGAACACTTGTTTGGCTTAAAATCGTATACACAAATGAAAGATAAAAATCAGCATGCATATTAAAATCAAAGTAATTTTAATTTTACTTTGAATTTAAAAAAAATTAAAATGTTCAATCAATCTCTATGCGTCTAATATTCTAATCAATCAATTGTATACATTCTCTACCAAAAATACGACTACTGGTTTACACAATTCTCTTTGTACTGTAATTTTCACTCTTTATTACAAAATAATATTTTCTATGTCATAACTGGAACTGGTTTACTTCTATTTATAGCGAACTTAAGAGCCGGTCAAAATATTTTGATAAAATCCGTATTTTTCCTCTATGTGAAAAAAAAATTGGTATTTAACTAACTATGTTCAGAAGATTAACAGTCAATGAAGAAAACGCTTTATTTTTTAACGAAAAAATTAACATTCAAAATTAACAGTGACGGCTAACCAAAATGCTTTTAAATTACATTTCATTTCTAATTTATTCAATATTTGGTACAAGAGTCTTGTGGACTGATTCTGAAGACATTTAAAATAAAATGTTGTCATGTCTAACTTAATTTCAATGTGATACGGATAGGAATAGTAATTTTCTACTAATGTAATAATTATATATTAATTACTAGTCATATACTACAATATTCATGTTAATTTTAAAATAAAAAAAATATATATACTATGCATATTAATGTTATTTTTAAAAATAATTTTAAAACATAAATATTTACATGCTTGACATCGAACACTATTACTGTAGTTTTATGGAGACAATGAAAACCTGGGTCTATCGATGAATCCACACACATTTTTGAACTATGGAACTTTACGTTTACACATCAAACAAACATTGGATATTGCCTTAATAATAGTTTAATAATTATAAAAATGAAAATCATAAATATACCTAACAATAATAATTGTAGTTTGTATTTTACCGCGGTAATTAATTATTTTTATATTAAAATATTAAAATATACTGGTTGCATGGGATTTCTATTGTCGCTATCTATCTCTACGTTTATGGTGATAAGCATTTAAAAACCCAGAACAGACGAGAGGGTGGAGCAATGAGGACTAGAGCCCCGGGGCCCGTATCTCCGAAAGGGCCCGTCGTCTTAGCTTTTTATTCAAAATTATTTTATAATCTCATTCGACGTAGCATAAGGTACAAATTTTAATATTTTTATTGTACTAAAGTATATGCAAGTAGTATGTACATCTTGGCCAAACAATTGCAAGGCGGCCTGGAACCGTTCAGCCCCGGGGCCCTCAAAAGCTCTCATCGGCCCTGTAAAAAACCTCACAACTCGCATTAAACTACTTAGATTTTAAATCTGTAATTTCTATTTACGATAAATTTAAAATAGTTAAAAAATCATAAAATATTTAAAAACAATGAAGAAATCATACATAGTTGTAAAATTATTGTTGTATTCATATTTAATTAAATATTCGTTTAAATACTTATACAGAATACCATTTAAGCTCATATTACAAAATATATACAAATAATAATAATACTGCAAAAAAACGTACAATTATTATTATAATAATAATAAATGTATTGATAAACCACGTACTTTAAGCATGTTTATAAACATTTTAAATAAATTAAACTTAATAAAATCACAAAAAAAAACTAATATATCGTGATTTATAACGATGGGTACAAGTTAAACTCTTCAATCTGCAACAGTATACTATTTTTTGATTGATAATAATTTATACTTTCACTGTGAATATCTGCATTTTCACAAAGTTACAGAATCCTTGATAAGTACGACGCAGACACATAATCGGATAATATGATAAAATATCAATAGGTAGTAACATGTTACAGCAGCTTGAATCCGGATCCATTTTTCCGCAGTTTTTCTAAAGATACCGATTACGTATTCCTTTATTTGAAATATAAGTATAAAATATCTAAAATTGTGTTCAAATAACTTTGCCTTTTTATTCATATAACATAATAATGAATTTTAGACTCATCGGTAAAGTTCAAAATATCTATACAAACCACAGATTCATATTGAAACTATATATGTATGAATCTATTAGCATACATTTTTCAAAAAATCTTGATATTGAAATAATTACTAAGAAAGTTAAAAATATATTTTTTTTTGATTTGCATGTTTTATCCAACTTGTTAGACGTTATTGTCTTCATTGGAAACGGTTGATTGATAATAATATTCGTGAATCATAATTTTTCACCTACGTATTACATAACTATTTAATTAATTAAAGTGAACTTTATCTTATACACTACAATAAGTCCATTGATAAATATTTATTTTTTTTAACAAACTCCGATAAGACTATTGAACTTTGAGCACTATTCGGAGAAATGATCATTACGTGTAAACTACGTATAAGAGAAAAGTAAAATAATTACAATATTATAAATTTTAATAAAATAATACATATTTGTTACGTCCCCAACGTTACATAATATAATAGTTTAGTATTGTATTAAAGATTAAATCTATGTATACCATACACAAATCACATATTTAATAAACTATGGTATATAATATACTATAGAGCAGAGGTTCTTAATATTTTCATGAGCCATAGACCCTTTGAGATACATGGTATAGTCACGGACTCCCTTACTCCTTCGTAATAGGACCTTTGATTTTGGTTGTTATTTAATACTTCTTAGTAATTTAAAAAAAAGTAATATTATTCTTATGTTATAACTATAAATATTAACAGAATAATATATTATCATATGAATATTATATCTATAAATATACATATTTGTTACATTTAATGTATTTGTTACCAAGTGAGTATATCAAGTTTGAATGACATCTTTAAAAATTTATATTCGAGCAATTGAAAATTGTCTACTGTTTAAAAAACCTCGAAATCAATTGTACTTGCTAAGTAATTAACAATTATTTGTCAATGTAAAAGAAAAATCGATATTACCTATTATGTGTTATAATTAATAATATTGACTAAAATGGATGAAATATTAACAATGAAAAACATGAAATTGAATATTAACGTATAGAATAATATTAAAATAATTTTGAGAATAATCCACGCTGCTTATAAAAGAAGTTTAGGTAATAATTTTTAATGGTCATATTCATTAAAGAATTATTTTATTTTAATATTCAACAAAAGCGATACAGTATGAAACAATAATTTTTTTTTTTTTCGACAAAGGTCAATTTATAGTCTACATTTTAATCATTCTATATGATAAATAATTAAAAATGAAAAAAAAAAAATTGTAATGTTTATATTTTTCATATACTAATGTCTTATAGATATATTTTATCTATACAATTAATATGAATCCATATCAAGATCGTTATAGAAGGAGAAAAATGTACGAAAATGGTGTACGGCAGAGTATTTGACTTCACATTCACTCCTGAACGCTATAATTTGATACAAGTTTCTTCTCATAAATTAAATTGTCAATATGTTTACGAAAACCTTTTTTATTGTTTTACTAGCGACAATATCCATGTCGTTGGCCAAGGTAAGAAAATTATAAATTAATTGTTTTACTATACCATCGATAAAAAACATATTATTTTAGTATAAAATACCAGTAGTTGAAATAAATATTTTAAGTATTATTAAATCTGTAGTTTCAGGATGATCAACATGAATTGGTCAACCAAGTCCTGAGTACAGGAACAATACTCACGAAAGAGTTTTCCAAACTAGTTGCAGATAGCCCCGATAAACTTTCTGTGGACTTCAACAATTTGTACAAAAAGTATGAAGTTGATGCGAAAGCAGAACAAGCTAAAAGTTTTTTGCAAACTCAGGTAAAAATATTAAAAAATAAAATTATGTACACATAATTAACGATTTTTAAAAATTAATCGTTTTATCATTTTTTTTTTTTTTTTTTTTTAATGAGATATATATTACGTGCCTTTTAGCCGAACTTTAAATATCTAGAAGTTTATACTTGAAAACGAGTGTATGAATTATAAAGTCGTGATATAAATTTATTCCAATAAAGGACTATTTTTTCAATAGTACTAAAATAACAATTAAATAATTTTTATACAATTAATTAAAATTACATGTTACTTTTATAAAAAGTTAATTTCGGTATTATTATATAAATTTCAACAAAATATGAATTTTTTTTTATAGTTTATAAACCATAAGTAATACTTTAACTTCAATAAAGTTTCAATAATTTGTTGAATCGGATAAAAAGTTAATTAATATGATCTTTTTATATCATAGTTGAACTTTACAAATTTTTAGTCTTTAAAAATTATAATTTACACATAGATTCTATAGAACTGATTTTTATAATTTTAATTAGAATACTTAAGTGCTCTAATAGATACTTTTTTAATTAATTTAATTTTTAATTATGTACCTACAAGGCTACCAGACTAACAATCATTGCATTTTTTTCCATTTTTTTAAATAAAACCTACAGTTGACGCTTATTTTTAGGTATTAAACCTATATCAATATTTAACAATAATTATATGAAATGTGTACAATATTTATAATAAGTAGTGAGTACTCTAATAAAAGTATTATGGTTTTGACTAAATCCAATAATGCATTTTGGTTAAAACATTAAAATTAAATAAAAAATATTATACCCACCTCTTTTTGGACAGCGATAGAAATAATTGAATAATTAGTACTTACTCCAAATAAATATAATCAAATGAGTCATATTACTAATAACCTATTTTTTATTTTTTTTGACTTTGTGAATTATCGGATGATACATTTTTAATTCTAAACTGGTCGTACACACTCATATCATAATATTCCATATAGGCTACGTATTTTTTTATTTCTTAGTATATATAATTTAGTTATATAATTATTTACGAATATAAATCATTTGGCTAATTTTTGTTTTCTTATAATTAACAATAATATATTTATTATTAATTGTAAATAACTGATAATTAATTTATAATTTATACCGTAAAATAAAAATTAGACATACATCTTTCAAAATATTAATGTTTATAGTATGAGTATAAAGGAATCAAAGAAAATTCTTCCATATTTCTGCCATGGTTACACACTTGTACTTTATTTCATCTCTATCTGACAGTTGACGTGCCCAGTGGCGTATTTAGGAATTTTGCTATGGACAGATGAAATATATAACAATTAATAATACACCCATAAGGTCATAAATACGTAAATTATATACATTCTTAAAATCTTTTTTTCTAACCAGACACTCTTAAAAGTAGTATCATACTTGAAAGATACAGAAAATGAGACAACTACCTATATACAATCTATATAAAAAAAAAGGTCAAGGAGGGATTTATCTCCCATATCCCCCCTCCTCTCCCGTAAATACGCCACTGGACGTGCCGCTAACTTTTCATTTCTATTTAATCCACAAAATTGATTTTCCCTCACTAGTATCTCTTATACATCTCAAAATTCCTGCTCACACCATTAATTTTTCCATTCGTTGCATACTAACTGCTGTTTTTCTAATATTTAATCTAATTCACTTATATTCTACTTTATGGAAACAGCAAATAAGGATGCTTATTTTTCATTATAATCAAACCATGTATGTATTATCTGTATTTATCGTACTTTATGCTAAGTCGTATTTTAGAAACCGTAGTCAGAATAACATTTATACTAATTATATACTATACTTAATACTTTACTATGCTGCAGGAGTATGTATCTGTTTTTTTTTTTTGCTCTGAGGGGCGTGGGTTTAGTGGATGTATACAATACGTTTTAATAATTAAATCTTATTAAATCTACACACCAACTTAAAAATTAATTTTAATTATTTTATTTTGACGTTTTCGTGTTTTCAGTAAAACACATAACAATTTATTAATGTATGATTTGTATTTTTTTAAATTATCATAAGTTTTTCATAAGTAAAACTTCTTCAAAACTGAACGAAAAATTATCTCTTATAATTTACGAAAATGTTTGTCAAAAAAATTAAACATTAGATTCTCAAACAAATTAAAATATCTGTTTATATTATTTAGCAATAAAAATTATTATTTTGAAGATTTAGTTTTCATTAAATATAACTAAAAATTTTAAACATGAGAATATATTTATGCTAGATGTTTATACAATAGCTATATTTAATATTTATTGTTAAAAAAATATTTATATTTTAATATTATAGTTTAAAAGAGGAGCTGAACTCACCAACGATTATTTTAAGAAATCTAATGCCATATCCCAAGAACATTTTAAGAATACTGTTATAGCAATTAAAAAAGAAGACCCAGTCTTAGGAGAGAAATTATACAAATTCTATGAGAAGACATGTGACATGGACAAAATATCTGAGGACATTATTAAGTACTTATTGGATACAGACAGAGTTAACGGTGCATTCGAAAAATATAGGTCATTTATTAGCCCATATATCCATAAAGCAGCTGAAGGAATAAAAAAATTTGAAGTGAGTTCTTTTACAGATCTTCTTGCACTTTTAATAAAATATTTTTTCGATTTGAAAATTATTTAATTTATGTACCAATAATTAATTATTTAATATATTATTTAATTTCAGACTTTTGTTGTTGAACATGTACCAAAGAAGGATAAATAAGAACGTTTCCACAAAATATTTCAACTTTCAAAAACCATCTATATACAATGTACCAGCATGTCAAATGAATAATTCATATTAAAGTTCTATAGGACATTTTTTTTACAATATTTATGTGTATTACAACTACTTCACTGTTCAATTAAAACATTATATAACATTCATAAGGTGCTCTAAAATAAGCAGTTTTAGTTTTTTATTAACATTATCCCTTAAATTGATCATGAAATAAGTTAAAATTGCTTATAATTCATGTAGCTTTATTTATAATAAATAAATAAATACTGGTATTCTCAAATAGTTACTCATTCTCAAAAAAATTAAATGGTTAGCAATTCATTATAAAATTTATGGTGATGAATTTAAAGTGATTCGTTTCATCAATAAGCTTTGATGTCATTTAATTATTTCAATAAATTCAATAAATAACTGGTGTACTTATCCTAAGAGTATAAAAAAAAGGAGTATAAAAGAGGGTGGACTATTTAAGAATAATTACACTTATTATGTTGCACTTTTACAAAGTTCTGATGAATCTTTAATAAAAACCCTTAATTACCGTTATTAACTTATGACTTGCAAATTTCCTTTTTACAAGATATCGGGGATTATTAAAAGACGATGCATTAACAGTGTATAATATAAATTACATTTGGAATAATGATTTTGATAGCAAATAATTGTACTGGTGTATTTAAACTGTCTATACATGACGCCGTCTTTTAATAATTTATATAATTAATTGTACAGTGGTTCATGTGTTTTGCCAGTTTATGTAAAAGCGGAATTGTTGTAATAAACTATCGAAACTGATTTTTATTTACTGAAAATCAAACAGTTAATATAAATCAAAGTCAAGGAGCTGTTGTTTTTAATAGCAAAGCAGAGTGTATGCGCGTTTAAATTTGAGTTTTTCATGAATCTATGACAAACTATAATGTGTTTATGTAAACTAATAAAATTAATTATCATCGATATTCATACAAAACATTTATTTTTTAAAACCATTTTAATTCTGTTTGAAACGAATGCCGAGTATACAGAATTTGCGATGATTTCGTTTTCATTATTTATTATTACTTGTAAATTTTAGTTGTAGAGTAGGGTGACCACATTAAGAAAATAAAAAAACGGGACAGCTGTTACTCACCCCCCAAAAAATAAACTCTCATCCATATACATTCACACATATCACACAAATCTCGAGAAATTAATGTCCAAATCTCTGTCATATCCATAGGCCCAGTTAGAATAATAGCCCCCCAAAATACTTAAGGCCACCTATATTTAGTCGTAACATCCTTCCCCTGGAAGGGTTAAAGCCCCCCAAAAAAATTGACCACCCTACGCTTATGGTCGTATCATAAACAATTATTTTCTTTTTACTTTACCCTTTTCCAAAATACGACTTTGCGGAAAGGAATTCACAGATCGACTGTCAACAGTGTCTACCGAAAATTATTACCGATTAACAACTATAATATAATATCTAATAGCTTTAATTATAAATTTATAAATAATATAATATATAATTTTAGTTTTTAGAACTACATATTATGCTAAACAACATGACTCATACTTATCGCAAATTTTATAGTTCGTCGGCATTGGGACTAGACGCTCGTTCCACGAAAACTTTTATCTGTTATTTCTAACTTTGGTTTCACATTTTTAATATACGAGTAAAATTATTTTTTATTTTTTCCATATATAGATATTTTCTTTACAAGCATTAGTACATTATATAATAAATAATATGAAAATAACGGGATTAAAATGGGACTATCATCTAAAAACGGGATAAAAAGCGTCCCCTTCGAAGTTTGTCGGGACAACGGGACGTGGTGATCAAAAAAGGGACAATCCCGTTTTAAACGGTACGTCTGGTCACCCTATTGTAGAGTAATAATCGTTTTTCGAATAGCTGATACCAATGGAACCTGTAAACTAGTTTATCTATATCAGATGACATAGTGTATTTTGTAAGTGGAAACCCACCAAGGGGTACTAGTGTCCTGTAGCTAATCTAGTGTCTTACGTATCAAGAATTTTATGGGTAATAATTACGATGTTTATAAACGTTTAATAGTATTATTGGTTTTACTCAATAATAAAATCAATTAATACTCTAATTAGTAGAAATTGTTTATTAAGTACTGAAAAAATACATTTTATAACTACCAGTATAATTTTGTCACTCACTAAGACAATATAAAGTACAAACATTTATTACATATATAAATTACTACTACATAGTAAGTACTATGTAACATAATAAAAAAATATTTTATTAAACTTAAATTATTAATAAATATATTATTATTTTCAAGATAGATTTTATTGAATGTATGTCAAATGTCCTAGTATAAATTATCCCATCAACAACTTAAGCGGTAGTTATCGATAGCGAATGTTGTCTAGTTAGTTCATTAGCTACTAGAGAGGTCATTATTATTAATTTCTCAATAGTTTACTCAATAATTGCAGAAAAATAACGAAAAATTGCAACATTTACAGAATGCCAATTTTGATTTTCTTTTTGATTGTTATTCAAACAGTAATAACTATAGGGACTTATAATTTTCATTAAATATTTATATGGCTTTTATCTAAAGGTGGTATGAGTTTTAAATGATTTTGGATTATAATGCGAAAACACCCGATTTCATCAAAATATAATTTTCTTAGACTGACAAACATGATTTTGCGCTGCTCGGGTAAATTTTTTTGGTTCGCTGGAAAGAGTAATTTCTCTAGTACATTATATTACACTTTCAAGTCTTAAGTAAACATATTGAAAATGTTTATCTACTTTTAACTACCAAAAATAGGCAGATTTCATGATTTTTATAACGCTTGTTTTTAAAAATTGTTACAGTAGAATTTCAAGACTTTTACACACAAATAAGAACAATGTATGAGGAGCGTTGTGTTAAAATTTTAAATTGCATTTATTGACGTTTTATGGGGGGAGAGGGGGGGGGGAATAGGATAGCGGTGAAAAGATTTCGATGAATAATCCGGCGTCGAAACGAACCAGACCCGCCACAACGTGCAGGTAAATTCGAATTGAATTAATCAATTTAATCAATGTTACATATTGTGTGGATTATGAATTATTTTGAATTTAAACTAAAAAGTACGATGCATACGGAATTGTAACATTATCTTTCGTCACAACCGATATTTTTCTACTTTTATATTTCGTTGTTACCGAAATAGAACCCATCCCCCGGATGAATGCCAAAAACTCGAACGGTTAGGGTTACCATACGTCCGGATTTCAAACACCTGTCCGGATTTTAAAAATGTCCAAATTTTACAAAAGTAACCGTTTAACGTGGTTTTATTGATACAAAAAGTTATTAGGTGACAGATTTTATAACACATTATTAATTATTATTAATATTATTAATTATATTATTATTATTATTTATTATTTAATTAGTATTATTAATTTTACTAACATATTTAACCTAATAACTCTTATGTAGACATTTTATTCATAGATTTAAATAAAATTGTATTAATGAAAGAACAATATTGTTTATCTTAAATTCCCCCATCCCCCTGAAACGGAACTGATATCCGGATTTGGTCTAAAAAATTATGGTAACTCTACGAATGGTCATAGTTTTTGCCGTAAACAATATTTCGCTGCAAATAACACGCCTGTTCACAACTGTACGATATAATCATAGGCGCAAATATGGGGGAGCTTGAGGAGCTTAGCATCCCCAAAATTTTTTTTTGCCACTTAATATATATCTCTCCTCCGCATAAGAGATACAGATACAAATTAAAATGTATACAAAAAACATAAACTAGCCCCCTAACCAAAAATAATACACTAGTTACGCCTATGAACACAATGTGCTGTTTGATGGATTCAAATGAATTGTGTGCACCATAAAATTCCGCGTTTACATAATGATTACCAACAAAACAATTAAAACGTAGGTATCCTGGAAACAAACGGACCGTGTACCTCCAACATCGTAATTCGCGGTACCCGTTATGATTCGACTTATACCGCGTTGTCCAACATTATGCGGACGGTTATGGCGAGACTCACGTTTTTTGAAAAAGAGACATTTCGTGACAACTGTAGAGGCCAGCCTGGTGCCGCGCGCATGCGCAAGATCGACGCGGTTAGTTTGCTTTCGGCGTGTAAACATCCGATAATTTCACATACCTATTTTTCTCACTTTTTTTTTTTTTTTTTTTTTGCTCCGTTCCGTCTACCTACGTAATATCTACGTTGTTATACCCTACATAAACAGTTTTCCGTATTTTAAATATTTTTCGCCGCACCAGTGTCCGTGCCCCTGGATCTCGTGTGCACCCCGCGTTCGCGAACCCAACTGCCGTAACGAATCGATAGGTCAACACAGCATCGTCCGCGCTAGCGTAGTCGTGCGATACTTTTACTATAATCGTACACACAGCCGTAATGACATGTTGCAACTGAGCTGAAACAAAGCTGGAACTATCGGCCGCCGGGAGGTACAGACGTTCCACAGCAGCCCGTTAGGTTATATGGGTGAGTGTCCGTTGCGCGGCATTGTTGTTGTGCGCGCGCAAATAGTAGCGCCTAGTCTTGATTTAACGCTGTCCATCAGGTGTGTGCGAAAAGCCCGGTCTAGACTACTGCGATCGCTCTATCACCCTTGTCCCAAATGTCCAAGATGTACGATTCCAACAGCGATTTGGACCGGCAGATTGAACAGCTGAAGCGGTGTGAAATCATCCAGGAGTACGAAGTGAAAGCGCTGTGCGCCAAGGCACGTGAAATACTCATTGAAGAGAGCAATGTGCAACGTGTTGACTCTCCTGTTACAGTAAGCATTATTTTTTGGTGTATATAGTAAATCATGTGGATCAATATTTTATGTACCTACTACAGACAATACATGTTTTCTCTTTATTTTGTTCGATCAATGCGTGTCTGATATTGGTATAACTACAATGTTTTTAATGGTTACTGTTTCAGGTATGTGGAGATATTCATGGTCAGTTCTATGACCTAAAAGAATTGTTTAAAGTTGGTGGCGATGTTCCTGAAAGAAATTATCTATTTATGGGTGATTTTGTTGACCGAGGATTCTTCAGTGTTGAAACATTTTTACTGCTACTTGCTTTAAAAGTATTTACAAAAATATTTATCATAACTTATTCACTCTTAATCTGTACTAATCTAATTTAACAAACATTGGTAATCCACAGTAAAGGAAAGATTTAAACCTACATTGTAGTACAATAGTAATATTAATAGTATAATACAATTATTTTAAATTCTTGCAAACCTAAAAATGTTTTTATAAAACATAATTTTTGTATTTATGTATCACTAATAACTAAAATATAATCTTTGCTATACTTGATTTCCATGAATTCATCATTATTATTATATTTTAGGTATCTGTTTATTAACAATATTATTGAAGTATTTCCTGTAATCTGATTGTAGATTTTAAGTTAATAGTATTTTAGAAACATACTTTAAAACGCTATACTATTTGTCAGGTTTTTTCAATAGTTAAACAATGTTAGAGAATTTATTACAATTATTAGAGTATTCATATTTTTTATAAGTGTTAAAATATAATATTTATTGGTATTTATCAAAAATTTAATAAGTAAATGGTAGTTTTAAGAACTTTAAAGTAAAGTAGCATTTATTTTTAATAATGCATTTTTCATTATTGCTAATCTTAATAATTTGAATATTAATTTTTTTTTAAATGGGTCATGAATTTTTAAATTTTTCTGGATATTTTTATGTATTTTATTTTAGGAAAGATATGCCTGCATTTATAGAGATATAATATAGCTAACAATTCAATTTTTTCTACTAAATAAATTTAATTAGAAATAGTATAATTTGTGCTCAATTTCTGATTTTGTTATGAAACTATAACTTTTTTATTCTTTATTGAAAATAATTGACATTATGTTTCTTGATAATTACCGGTCTTTAAGACCTTACTGACAAGCATACATATGCTATGCCATCTCTCTTTGTTCTTCATTAAGACCACTCTGCGTCTGGTACAGTTTGCTTCACATCTTTTGTTACCTGGTCCTTTCATCTTAATCTTGGTTGTCCTATTGGTATTTTTCCTACTGGAGTGCCACATTGTACTAAGTATGTAAATGATTCAACTTTTCGCCATGTGTGACCAGCCGATAAGAGCTGCCTCTTTCTTATTTCATCCACATCATTATTAAATCATATATTTTTTATTCTAAATCTCAACACTAAATAATTCTTTGATGTTTTGTAGTTTATGGAATAGTTCTGATGTATGTATACAAAACCATATTTAAATTCAAAACAAATCCAATTGACTATTATTTTTAATCATAATTAAAGTCAAATTATAACTATAAACAGATTATCCAATCCAATTTAAATTTATTTCTGAATATATCAAGAATTCTGAAAGATAAAAATATTATTTAATTAAATTGCATTGAAATATATTTTTAATGTTGTTTGTTATTTTAATGATTGTATTATATTTTATTATTTTATTTTTAAAGGTAAGATATCCTGATCGAATAACTTTAATACGGGGTAATCATGAATCGAGACAAATTACTCAAGTTTATGGCTTTTATGATGAGTGTTTACGAAAATATAATAGTGTTGCTGTATGGCGTTATTGTACTGAAATATTTGATTACCTGAGCTTATCTGCTATTATTGATGGAAAAGTAAGTTCATTAATTTAAATTATAAAATTGTATAATTTTATTTTTGAATTTCATAGATTTTCTGTGTACATGGTGGTTTGTCTCCTTCCATTCAAACATTGGATCAAATTAGAACTATTGATAGAAAACAGGAAGTTCCTCATGATGGACCTATGTGTGATTTATTATGGTCCGATCCTGAAAGTAAGCATCTTAAACTTTTATTTATAACAAGCAGTTATGAATTTTTGTATTTATTTTAGATACTCAGGGTTGGGGTGTAAGCCCACGAGGTGCCGGTTACCTATTTGGTTCAGATGTTGTCTCCCAATTTAATACTACAAATGATATAGATATTATTTGTCGAGCTCATCAGCTAGTCATGGAAGGATATAAATGGCATTTTGATGAAACTGTGCTTACTGTTTGGTCTGCACCCAATTATTGTTATCGGTAATTACATACTAGAGTATAAAATACAAGTATGAAATTGTACTAATTATTTTATATATAAAATTATGATTAGATGTGGTAATGTTGCGGCAATATTGGAACTGAGCGAAACACTCCAAAGAGATTTCACAATTTTCGAAGCAGCTCCACAAGAAAACCGAGGAATGCCTACTAAAAAACATGCAGCTGATTATTTCCTTTAAAAAAAAATTGTGGTCCTTAATTTATTAATTTTAGTTCACAAAGCATTACAGAGGAAATGAATGTTTCATATGATGCATTCATTGTATTTGAAAGAATACTGACAATATAACTGATGTAATTTTTTTAAAAGTAAAAATACTTGTTTGTAATTTTTGTTTTAATCAAGTTACCTAAACATTTTCTATTTATAAATACTTTCCATGATTGGATAGATAAATACACTATTGTAATAAACATTAATGACATGTTGAACAATAATTTTTTATAGTTTCTTAAATAAATAGTATTAACTGAATATACTTGTGGATTTAAATACTTTAAGATAATTAATGGTATTGAACACTCTCTTAAGTCAAATTGATTGTTTCATTGAATGATTAATTTGTATATTAAAAATTGAAATTTACTTGAATTTACTTAACAATGCTATGGTATTACATTGATATGGAAATAAAATATGTTACATGTTTCTTATCAGAGATCATTAGTTAAGAATAATAAGATATTGGTGTGTTTTTCCTGTTGGAATTACATTATGGGTAAGTTTTTCAATTTTAAAGTAAGTTTACAAAAAAAAAAAAATTATGATTTTTAATGACTTAAAATATAACTGAACTTAATAATATATTATTAATGGTGCAACTGTTCGGAAACTATGTTTGAACATCCATTTGTAGCTAAATATCTTCTTCATCCTCATCATTTTCATCATAATCATCTCCTGGTTCTCCTAAAGCATTGACGAATTCTAAAAATAAATTTAAAAAATGTACATTTAGTATTAACAATAATAATACTTGAATCAAGGATATTCATTCAACATTATCATGATAAAATCATTTTACTGATGAAACATGAATTTTTTTTAAAAAATAACTACATAAACATGATGTTATTTAAATTGTTTGTATTTATTTTAAGATACATAGTTTGGTACAAAAATAAAAAAATAACATTTAGCTAAATGTAGATATTTGTATTTTACAAGATTGCTTAAGTGTATTTAAATTGCCTAATAACGTTTCTAATTATATTTTTTATTATAATTATAATGATTATAATATTAATAAATAATAATAAGTTATACAATTTTGGTATTAGATTATTAACATTTAAGAGGAGTAAATTAAAAGATATGAACCCGCAATACTGTGTATACTCTTTATTTGCATTTCATCTCTGCAATATTAAGCGAATAATTTGTTTAAAATTTTTCTGTTAATTGGGAATTTCATAAATTGCATATTATGAACATGTATAAGTTTGTTCCACTTGCGCATATTTATCAGCAGTTATTTTTATGTGATATACAAGTTTTTTAGAGTGCTCAGACATATTGTACAGAATTTTCCTTTCATTAAGTTGATCGTGTACCGGTAACGAACTCAGGAGTGTCTTGACAGTTACATTGAAGAATAATTGTTATTTTACTCAACGGTATTATTTTATTTTAATTACACGAGTACACAATTGTAACTTTTGTTAGTGAAATTTTATTCGGATGAGATCATACAACTATAATTTTAATCATTCGGGAAATAACGGTTTAAACGATTAAAATAAATTAACATTAAACAGGCAATTAACTCGATAAATGTATGATAAATTACTAAACAAGACAATAGGTCTGTAAAGGTATATGGTACCTAACCTGTTGAAGATTAATACGATTGATATTTTAAAATTTGTGTTATTTATCAAAAAAAGAATATGTGCACCATATTTAATTATTCTGAAGTAAGTACATTACGTTGTATGCAACAGATAGACACAGAACAGTGTTCTATTACTCATATATTAAAATTACTTCGTTAGTTATTTTTAACATTTAAATATACCTAAAGTTGATAGAATGGACTTCTATTGTTATAGTCATTATGCATTATAATTCGTTCTAAAATTGTCAGTAATTCTAGAAGTATTGGAAATCAGTATCAAAAAATATGAAATTCGTGTGCCGATGTTTGTTCGTTTTCGGTAATTATCGGTACTTCAAAAGAAGCATTACACCAATTATTTTATGTGAATATTAACTGTGGACAGTGGCGTGGAGATGGGGGGGTAATAGAGAGACAGCCGTCTCTCGGTTTTTCGAAGGGTGGTGGGTACCACTGGGTGGGTGGGTAAACATTTACATTCATAATTAAGAATTTAGGTAAATAACACACAAAAAGATATTTTAATATTGATATATAAGAATGTCAGTATCCAGTAGCCACTAACTGGATATACTAATACACATGACTCTGAACATATTTGAGTTCGCCACGCCACTGACTGTGGTGAGTGTAGCGCTCAAAATCCTACACACATTCGTAATTCTTGGGACCCAGTATTTTAGGCCGTGTTGGAATGTGCATGTGCAGAGCGCGTTTCGAGCTGAAGATAATTACTTTAATTTCGATGTCAGATTTTAACGTACGGGTAATTGTTGTATCAAAAATACATGGAATGTGTGTAGCTACTTACATATTTATTTGTGCACCGTTTGATCTATCTCGGATGGATGAAAATAAAAATAATAAACACTGTTCCATAAACAGTGAACCTGTGTTAACGAAATAATTTCGCGGAAAATTCACAATTGATATATTACAAAATAAATCCAAGTCCGTAGACAGACACTTCATAAGTTATTGTTTACTTGTTTCGAACGAAAATAAAAAGCGATTTGCCTGCGTGGGACAGCAGTCACGTGTTTGTAAGCAATAAAATGCATCGGCGCGACACCGTTAAAAAGGATGTAATTCAGTGGTAATCAAAAAAAACGGATTAAACATTTGTTTTATTGCCCGGCGGGTATTGGTGGAACGGGAGCAGCGAGCATTCGGTTTAGTGCTGAAAAACGATAAAAAATAAAATGAAATGACGATAGACGTATATTGGACGTAGTAAAATACCGGACGCGACGAATATATTACGTTTAAGTAAATGCTCTTTAAAAGCATCATCCCCCCTCCTTCCACACACACACACACATTTGTTTTTTGTGTAATTATACTTTTTTTTTTTAATTAAGTAAGTACTGTTCGTGCTATGTGTGTTTCTTTGGATATATATTTCAAACGAAAAAAAGTATTATATTGTTATTATTATTACTATCGTTCGATTTATTGTTCAACAAATCAGAAATAATATTACAATAATTTGTAATATCCAGTTACACACGTGTCACGTACGCACGTACGTATATATGGTATAATAATATTGAATTCAGGCAAGAAATGAAAGTGTTATGACTAGCCAATTTTTTTTATCTCTACTAAAAGATATACTATTACTAACGTAAATCGAGTCACAAGTAGTATGGACTAGGTTACAAAATTTTTTTATAGTACATTGTGTTTTTTGGTAGCAAAATTATTTAATAACCATAAATCGAATTTCTATGTTCCATCTGATCGTCACGATAAGCGTACATTTTAGTATTTTATTTTTAAATAGTTGCATTATGTTCAACGTTTATTATTTACTTCAGAATTGCGCGTAGTTATGAATACTCGGTTTATGTAAAAATATGATGATTGTTGTGATATTGATTACGAGTTATATGACTTTATTTGTTGTTTATACGCCGTAAGCGTTTTGGATGCACGTATACGTATGCAGAATGAGTTTTTCAAGTCTCTCTCCGGTAAGAATATAAAACCAATGATTTGAGTAGGTCGCATTATATTTAGGTAAAAGCTTTTTCTGTATAAGATACCGTAAAGAATAAACCATCAGCCAATTTACGTATTACAATGTATTACATTTTACACATTCGAGACTATAGGCGAAACAATGCTATGTATAGAGTTCTCATTTGACGTTTGTAATACGGTTATTTTAAGAACCCTATAACATGTTCACATCAGTAAAGTAAATAGTCCGCATATGTACTTACCATTAAAATCGATTCTTCCGTCGCCGTCCACGTCCACTTCCTTGATCATGTCTTCGACTGGAGCGAATCAAATAAGAAAAAAAGGCGTTAGAACAAATCGTAACAACACATTACTCGATATTAAATTGCATATTTACTTTCTTCTTCGGACAAATCTTCTCCCAAACATTGTAGGACCGCTCTCAAGTCTGATGCACTTATGTATCCCCTGTTGTGTTTGTCGAACACCTATAACAATATTTCGCTTAAGATACAATTTATCGACACACGCGCGCGGTAAGATGTTTTGTATTAAATTGTATTATTGGTTTATCGTTTTTTGAATATAATCAATAAACTATTGAACTTATCATACAAATAACTTAAATTATAGATATTTCTATTTTTTATACACCTATTATTTTGAATGAAAAATTATAAAATATCGAATATTTCGTTTTTCTAAGAAAACGACTTTTTTTTTAACGGTTTTTAAGTATATCGAAATAACGGTTGGTGATACGATAAAATATCTCATGTGATAAAATGATAAGAAATTAAATTTTCTAAAAAAAAAAAATTTCAAGTATTAATTGCATTGGATTGATTATTATATTACAAGAGTCGGAAAGGAGGAAGTTAAATATTTGTAATTTCTCACTCCTCTATTTTTTTTCATTACTATGAAAAAGTTATTTGAGTTAAATTTCGTGAAGATTAATCATTCCCTTCACGTACCACAAGGAAATTGAATATTGTCAAAGAGGATAGTTTTAAGTTTTTTTTATTTTAATTAAAATATATTACATTAAGCATACAATTGTGTAGAACATAAATTGCAAATTCAAATATTATCTATAAAAATGTTGTTAGAACATCTATTATCTTCTATAAAAAATAAAAAGTTTTATTTGAAAAAGTTGATATGCTTTTTATTAAAAATATAAATATCTATAATATAATATAATATAATATAATGTATCTATAATTTAAGTTTTTATAGTTATTATATCCAAAAAACTACAAATTAAAATTCTATTTTGTAATTTTTCAGCTTTCTGGCGACAAGTAAATGGGGTTAGTAGTTATGACTAAATTTAACTCAAATTTCTTTCTTATAATAATGAATAAATTGAGGGGGTGAGAAATCAAAAATATTAATTTTTTTTCTTCACCTATAACTAAGAAAAACCTGAATATATAATATATATTATATATATATGGGGGTAAATAAATAAATATTAAAAATCTTACATCACTCGAACAATTATTATTATATATCTATATTTCAGAACGAGACAAAAGAAAGTTCAAAAATAAATATTTTCAGATTATTACATTTTCATTTGCATGTAATATGTTTTTCATCGAACCACAATAATGGAAGTTTGTTAAAAATACTCATTTAATTTCGGTTATTACTCATTAATTTAAATTTTAAACTTTATAGCTTGTATATAATTACTTTTTTTCAGTTTTGTTGCTTTCATGAAAAGTTAGCGTAATGTGACTTACTTTGGTCTGGTTCTGAGGTACAGATACTGCTGATGTAATTGTTTGGTATTAAAATACCACATAATAACTGATTAGATGAAAATATTTTCATCATTGGCAAAAAAGATATGTGGGTACAACGCAAACCAAATGCAGTTTTAGTTAACAATCAAATTAGTGAGTGAAACAAATAAAATACATGAACCCAATTAACAATTGCAATTTAAGCTGCAAGTTATCAATCTACAAATACAAATTGTATGTGCAAAACAACATTTGTCTTACAAATAAGGAAATTTCTGAAACGCGTTGCCCGCGTAACGTGTAGTTTTGTAAATATTTTGAACTTTGAGTCGTTATGTTTCTGACGTGACCACGTAACGCTCTTGATAAACATAGGTTATCTTAAGTGGTAGGTACCTACTGTTCGTCAATATTACACCGCATGTAAGTCTTACATATCATTCATAGCTTTATTTTATATATTGTTTTTTTTTTTTTTTAGTTTTCGTTTTGGTCATCATCGTATATTTTATTGCTTTAATTGGATTTATTTTTTCCCGCTTCCTGTTGTTATTTCATTTATCAAATTTTATGAAACCGTTTAATTTCCCAACAATAATATTATAATTATGTATAAATATATAACCTGCTCTAAAGAAAAAACTTTTAATACACTACGACCTATTTTAATTTGCGTAAACGTGTAGTCATTGTAGTCACCTACTCGTACTAAACCATAACATTAGGTCAATTGTTAATATTTATTCCTACAAAATCTTTATGCTTGATGCCGTGTTTTTGAAACATAAATAATACACTAACTACGTTAGGTATATTTTTTTCGTAATAAATAATTCATAAGCTCTTTATGTGCTATTAAAATTGGTTGTTATTTACTATTCATTCGTATTTTTTATTCTGATTAATATACTTGAATCTGAAAAAACTTTGTGAAAAAACTAATTCACCCAACTGATTAATGAATTAACTTCTTTTTATACTTCTGTAGAACTCGTATTCAAAACTTTTAGCTTGTGATATCAAAAAATCATACATTAAACTATTTGAACAAAAGTATATAAGCTTCTGCTTTTATTTTAAATACACATTATGTAATTTAAAAAGTTTTAATACAACTGTTTGTTAATATACACAATAGGAATTTCGGTAAAACTTAAGATTATTTTGAATAAAGTTTATATTTAATTTACTTCTTTTCACCATTATACTTGTAAATATCAGAAAGTTTTAATATTCTGCAAATCTTATAAAGATTTAAGAACTACTTTTAAAGCGATTTAAAATGAACATTTTTTCTTTTTATCTAACTTTATAGTCAATGTACAGCTAAACGACACTAGACGGTTAATTATTAACAACTGTAATTGCGAAGTGACATTTAAAATAATTTTCCTTATTACACGTTTTACCATTTGAGTTTATATTCTAACACGAACCAATATTTTTCACTGTTAATTAATCACTTTTTGTTTGTACTACAAATTCACTATAGCCTTTGATTTGTTTTCATTTTTTATTTATACAACGCGTAGATTTTTTTTCCAACCAGATTTTTTATACATACATCCGCCTGAAATATAATATAAAAATAGTATCAGACGGTTTTGTGCTGTACAGATGAAGAGAGTTATTATTATCGGTATATGTCAAAACTCCATATCGTTTTAATTTTCTAAAAAATAATAATACACCTGTAATGTGAAATGTTAAAAAATTAGTTTGATTATTTTTGTAACATACACCGTTGCTGTTAATAATAACTAAATACAACTGTACAGCATTGATAATTCCAATATAATTGCAGTATTGGAATATTAAAGTATCACATTTTATTGCCAAGTCGAATATTTTACCAGGTCATTAGGGCTATTATTGATTATTAATAAATATGTTATGGTAGTGGTGTGACTATACTATATTATGTATATGTATAACTATTCAAACATCTTATTAATTACTCTTACCTATTTCAGACTAACAAATATTTGCTCTACCTACATGTTTCCCGAGATGACATTAGTTCAACACTTTATAATATGTCGTACAGAATTTCTATACATGTTTTCTGGGTAAATCAGAGTGAGCTGAATATTTTATACAGCACTCAGAGTCAAAATGCAAAAGTTTTATTGTTCTGAACTTTAATGTATGTATCTGTTTAACCGTGCTACGGCGTCAACTCAGAAATACATGTAGATAAAATTTTAAACTTCATATTCTTAAATGTCAATACGCGTACAGTTGAAAAAACGCCGAAACAAATGGCCACCAATAAACATAAAAAAATTAATGTAATATAATTTTAAATCAGTCATATTTATGAATAATAGTTTATTGTCTTACTTACATCACGAAATATACATACGGGCGTTGTAAAGAATTAAAATATTATTGCGCATAATAAAAATAAAATGAAAACCTTCAATAATATGTATTATGATCATTGTAATTATATCATATAATCTTTGAAACAATAATTAAATACCGTTTCATTTCGTTACTGGAGATTTTAAGAGTTCTTTATTTTATTTTAATAATATTCAATCATAATCGAATTTGCAATAAATGTATTCCTAAGTATCATTAAACATAACTCAACAACAGAGCACCAACCAAACACTTCAATGACTCAAATATTCTGTAAATGTTTTAAGACACTATTTTCAAAATATTTTTCTTTTTTTTTTTGTGTGTGGGAGTGTCTATTTCACCTTTTTTTTTTCTTGACATTAAAATTACAAAATAGCAATAATAAAATCACTTCTGGCATAAAACAATATACCTACAACTATGCTTTCACTTTTATTTCTCTAGAATACATTTTATTATTGTCAAAAAGCAATTAAAAAAAACGAGAACATTTGAAAATTAAGAACTTGATATTAGAGAGATATATTAGAGATACGTGAGAATCATATACATTATATTACTCGTAAAAAACCTGTGCCTTTTTCACTTATAAAAGCAACACACACACACATATATATATATATATATATACACTGTAAAATTAATGTTTATAGAGTTTATAATAAATAACAACGGAGAATTTTCATAAACATAAATAATTATAAGCAAATTCAGGTACATAATTTTATTGTATGGATGGATCGTATGGCTACACCATCAATTTTGCATTTTAAGTAAAATCAGGAACATAAACGTACACCAGGACAGTTTCAAACTTTAGACTACATAGCAGAGTTCACTGCTGAAGAATAAATATATCAGATGAGTGAACTATGAAATAATAGCTTAATTACATTACATAAATTAGTCTTAAGATGATGCTAAACTTCAAGAACTATCACATAGAAACAAAAGTTCGAAACTTCGAAGAACATTAATAGATTCCGGAATCGAACACCATTAGCTTATAATATTTCAATAAATTAGAACCATTTGTGAACGCAGACTAGACCAGACCTACTAGAGGCACTATAAACACTGCAGTACTTTGATTTTGAAGATAAATCGTCGTCAATAAGAAAGCGATTTCATTGACAATGAGTCTCATCCTCCGTATCGTTTATTGTTTATTGAAGATAAACATTACATTTTTCAAGGTATTATATAAAAGCTGTGCACATACAAAAAAAAAAAATGTGCAAAAAATGAACAATATATGTTCATATATTTTACTCATTACCGGTAATAGACTAATTGGTCTATAAGATTTTGGTAGTGATAAATCTTTATCGGATCCTTTTGGAATTATCACTAGTTCTTCGTTTTTCCATGGTTGCGGGAATGTTCCATTTTTCATTGATTCGTTTATAATCAATGTTAGATCATCAGATATTTGATGCCATGCTTTTTTCAAAATTTTTCCAGTTAGGTTATCGTATCCTGGTGCTTTATTAGGGTTCATTCTCCAGAGTGCAATTTTCACTTCTTCTTTAGTGACATTACGCTCAAGTGTATAGTTCGTTCTTTCTATCACTATTCGGGAATCTTCTCCGTCGATTGTAGGTATTAATGTGTCTGTTATCTCTTTTAATGTTTCTCCGACGGTAGTGGTAAAGTTTCCGTCGGTTTTTCACACCGAAGTTGGTACATGTTGTGTAATGGTACCCTTTTTAATCCATTTGAAGGTTTTCCCCCAAATGTCTTTATTTCCTTCGGTTGTAAATTCTTTCCATGATTTGAACTTCTCTTTTCGTAATTGACTAGTGTACTGGTTTCTGGCAAAATTATATGCTTGTCTATATTCTTCTGGATTATTACTGTTACATTTTTTAATGTACAGTCTTTGTTTTTTCCTCATATATCTTCTTTTTTCGTCCAATTCGGGTGTCCACCATTGAGGTTTAATCTTTAAATTTCTTTTAGTTTTTGGTATGGAGTTGTCGGCCGATACGATCAGATTTTTTGTTAATTGTTTGATCATATTGTTTATATCTCCTGTGATTTCATTTTTATTAGTCTCTTTCTGAAGGGTTTTTATGAATATATCCCATTTTGCTTTTTTAACATTATATCTTTTTTGTCTCTGGTTTGTATTATTGTTTGATTCTATGTGCAATGTAAAACTTATAATGTTATGGTCGCTTGTGGTTTGTTGTTCTATTACTTTCCATTCTTTTATACGATCTGTCAACAAGTTGGTTAATGTTATGTCGATCCAAGTGTTTCCTCTAGGTCCTAAGTAAGTAGGATTGTGTGGAATTTGGTTCTCTATTTTTAAATTTTCTCTTGTT
Source organism: Sipha maydis (assembly GCA_034509805.1). NCBI lineage: Eukaryota > Metazoa > Arthropoda > Insecta > Hemiptera > Aphididae > Sipha > Sipha maydis. The sequence goes on along the minus strand of JASXSY010000681.1, from coordinate 7,780 downwards.
ATAAAATCTTCGACAAAAATTCCTCTGTGATCGGTGTTTTTGCTTCCCCACATTGTAGAGAACGCATTTACATCTGCACATATTATGATTGATTTGTCGAGACCTATTTTTTCTATGATGTTTGTTAATTCCGTGGTAAATCGAATAGTGGGTTCTCTGAATTGGAAGTACGCTGATATAAGTACGACGTTTGTTCCATTTATTCCGATATTGGCAATCGCGAAATGTTTATTCATATATTGTTGTAGTGCTACTATTTCTAATTTTGGGTTTAACACCACGATAGCTGTCCATGTAGTAATGCTTTCTCTACCCTTTATGTATTGTCCCTTGTGACATATAACTCTGAATGGATTAATTTCCAATCCAACGAGTTTATGATTTCTAGTGTAGGGTTCTTGTATTAGTATTATGTCTATTTTGTTAATGGTACTATAATGCAGGAGTTCGTCATTTACTATTTGACTCCTCGCTGCGTTTATTTGTATTATTTTTAAATTATTCATGATGAATTTGTGCCATAACTTGTCTTTCTGCACCTTTGTATAATTGCTCTCATGCGTGAGGGGCAATCAAGGTGATTCGATGGCTCATTTTTACCACAGTTCACACATTTTGGATTTAAACTACAGTTTTTCCAATCGTGGTTATTTTCCTGTGTCGAACATATCATGCATGTCTGTATGTTAGTCGGGCAGTATTTTGCAATATGTCCATACCTTTGACATATGAAACACCTGGTAACTTGGTCATAGGGTAGGATTCTACAATACGACATACCGATGTAGAATCGTCCGTTGACAAGTTTTTTATATATGCTCGGGTGGACTTCCAGTAACCAGGATACTTTTCTGGAAGATATTTGTCCCTGGGGCGATCTTTTATTGATTGCATTATATTTTTCTTTGTCAGTATCTCTAAGTTCGGAGTTGAGGTTAATGAGATCCTCCACAACTTCTACTCCGGTTAACTCACTATCAACATTGTATACCAATAACTTTGGTTTCAATGTTTTTTGTTCAACTACCTCGAGATTACTTTTGAGCAAAGCTTCTCTTGTATTTCGATCGGCAGGTTTAATGTAAATGTCTCCTGTTCTTTTAATAGTATTTGTCATTACTATATTTGGTCTCGGATTATTTTTTAGTATCTCTGAATAAGCTTGTTTCTTTAGTTCCAGAGATGTCTTACTCCCTGTGTTCTTGACAATATATCCTAGTTCCGGTGTTTCATTTTTTGCTTTTTCAATAAGCTTTTTAGAACGTTGTTTTTTGTTAGTTTTTCTTGTAACTAAAACAAAACCATCTTCTTTATTATTATTCTCTGGTTCAACTCTACTTGGCGGTCTAGGTCTAGATCCCAAGCGGGATTTGATCGTCCGAGGTTCTGTATTTTTCACTTGTTTGGTTCTGTTAAGTTTCTCTATGGTATTCTTAAGATCCCTTGCTTCATCGCGTGAATTAGAGATGATGGATTCAATTTTATTAGAAATCAATGTTTCCATATTTTTCTCCATTTGGTCGAATTTCATTTTTAGTATCTCTAAATCATCCGTTTCCTTTCTTATATTCTTCTGTTTTAGGTTTTCTAGATAAATTATTGATTCTCCAAGTTTTGCCATTGTAGTGTTATCAACTCCATGTTTATAAGTAATCTGATTGTGAAGGTCTTGCAGATTAGTTATAACTGTACAAATATTTATCATAGTATCGTTTGTCTCTTTAACGCATTTTGTGCATTTTTCGCAGCAATTTGATTTTAAAACTTCTCTTTGTTTTTGTTTTTGTTTTTCTCTTTCTCTTTCTGCTTCTCTTTCTTTTTCTTTTTCTTTTTCTTTTCGTTTTTCCAATTGTTGTTTTCTTATAGCGTTCTCAAGTGCCCGCTCCATTTCATTACCGGATTCACTATCCGACTCCGATTGTTGAGTAGGTACGGGTTCTTTGTTTTTCTTAATTGTTGTTGTCTTTCTGGGCTTTGTCACTTTTGACGTACCCTGTTTATCTCTTTCATCCATTTTCAATAGTTGCTTGTTGTGCTATAATGTTAAAATCCTCCAAACCCCATATACCAACCCTATCTGGACGGATTTAAGTTAATTTGTGGTTTCGGACTTTAAAATATTTCTTTATTGATTATGTTGTCGTCGTTAACAACCGAATTGTCGGGACTTAGAATTATTTCGGAATTAATCGAATACTTGTTGATTGCCTGTTAGCAACACGAAATATCTACGCGATTGTTATTTTTCGGACTAAGAAAAATTTTCGAAAAGATAATTATGACTTGTTGATTTCTAGTTAGCAACGTAGACCAACAACAGAAATATTAAAATTCGGACTTAGAAAAATTATCGAGACTAATAACCGGCTAGCAACGCGGGTTGCTAACGAGTTTGTTGATTCTCGACAAAAAACGAATTTTTTGTTTAAAAAGTCAAATTTCGGATGTTTAAACCGCCCTCGAGGGTGCGTATTTAAGCCCACGGAGTTGAAACTAGTCTCAAACGGTAGGGGACAACCCTGGCTACCCTCCCTGTAAATTACGAGAGTAAAGGACCGTCCAGAGAGGAGTGATCCCCCTGTGAGTACCCGTAACTACGGAAAAATAAATCTCTGACCTGATGTATCCCTTATGTCGCCGTAACTTCTCAACCCTTGATCCGATTTTCTTGGGATCTGTACAGGTGCACACGATTTCTCAAGACGAATCCTCCGGTATCTTCGGCGTAAAAAACTCTTCACTTTTTCCCGACGAAAAAGTCAATCTCGCGGGAGCTCATAAAAACACGTCTATTCGCAACGAATGTCAACTAATTTACTAATTAACTAATAGACCAGACCTACTAGAGGCACTATAAACACTGCAGTACTTTGATTTTGAAGATAAATCGTCGTCAATAAGAAAGCGATTTCATTGACAATGAGTAATCACAATTTCGCAGTAGCTAAAAAATTCTGTACACCAATAATATGATATTTCGTTGTTGCTTTATTCGTAGAAATCAGTGCCTAGATCATTATTTTCCAACTTTTGTACTAAAGTGGCTCATAAATCTCCTTTATGTCGATGACTCTCCAAAAGAAAAAAAACTTTGTATGCTTTAATATAATAACATAATTAAAATGTAATTATAAGAAATTGTATCATATACTTTAACGCAATACTGTCGACCATAATTCTGTTAAACATAATTATACATATTTTGATTACTATGATATTTTTCTTGTTATTGTCATTAGTTTATGAAAAACGATCCATTAAAAATATTTTGCGACTCATAAGTTGGGAAACGTTACACAAGATTAGTAATTTTCAACTTTTTGACTCGTGACCCAATTTCCTTACCAAAAAAAAATTCAAATTACTCAATGTCTTAGTATGTTATTGTAGAAGTACTTTTATAACTGAATAAATTTAAATTAAAATTTTTCTAGGTAATAATTAATTTTTTATAATATGTAATGATACAAAACATTTTTTAACTAACAGTATTAACTCTGAACACAACGAAAACTATGGATTAAGGCCCGGTGCACACTTGTGTTATTTTAACGTACGACAACGCTACAGCTTTAAGCTTTTATGTTCCATTTTTATTTTCTATAAATATAAAATAGTACGGTTTACTAGAAAATTGTTTTAATCGATGTTATATAAAATAATTTTTTTGTGTCATACCTTATATACATAACATATATAAATATTGATTTTTTTAATTTTAAACAGTAGACTTAATGCGATTCAATATTAAAGCTAATGCGTCCCATAGTGTGAAGACCATTGCACTAGATAATGGTTTCTTGCTGCTAAACAGTACATCATGGTCCATGTACGGTATATACAAGTAATCGCTTATTATTCGATTACACACGTGATTGAAATCATCCCACGGATCAATACATTGTTACGACTTGCACGCTTTCAATATCAAAAGCTACACTACCGTATGCACACAATAAATATGGAATCGGAACATTTCAAGAACGAAACTAGACACTGTGCTAATCGTATTTTCGGAATAATACGAAGACTGTCGATGGCAACTTCAGGCGCGGATCCAGGGGGGGGCGGTAGGGGCGACCGCCCCCCCCCGTCAGCCGTATCAAAATGTGTTGTATCTAATTTGTTGTACTATTAAATTACATTATTTTGTGTAATACCATTCTAATGTATTGTTAATTGTTATTGTCACAAATTTTTGTCTTTTATTTTTGTAACATAAGCATATGAAGTGTCGATAACAACAATATTATTGCGATATTATTTATAATCCGCCGTCCCCCCCCCCCCCCGTTAAGGTAGGCTGGATCCGCGCCTGGGCAACTTTGATATGTAAGACGTCATAGATCAATATTCGAGTAGATGGTTTGACCGTATATAGGGTAACTGACCCCTAAATGTTGGGAATGAAGGTTAGGAAAAAACAATCGTAAAATACGACATAAATATATAAAAATATAAAAATTATATTTGTACAGTAATACGACAAGTAATACGTATCACTACGTTCGGTCCACAGGGAAAGCCGACAAGAAAAAAGCATAAAAAAAAACGTATAGATATTGTTCGAAGAAAATATCATATTAAAATATCTTATGCACGAATATATATATATTCATTCATTTATATGGGTACGCAGGAAAAAGGGCAGGAAGTATATGCGTATGAACATCACAAGACCAAACAAGATTTCAGGAACAATATTATAAAAGCATGACGTTGAAGGGTGCACATACAAAGAAAATGAAATATATAAAGACCTTATAAATTGCTATAATAGCATGTATACCGTTATTACTTCTAGGTATACCACAAAATCGATGTACAATAATATACGCATTTTTCACATACAGCTCGACCTTTTGTCTCGCGTTTCGCTACAACTCACTACGTGTGGTTACAATTCGGATTGAACACAGCGTTGTTTTTTTTTTAGCTGTGTCAACATTGCATTAATAACTATTTAAAAATATTAAAATTATCGCCAATATACAAACGTATATGGTAAGCGTATAAGAATCTACTGCAATCGTTTCTACTGTACCTTGAACGCGTCCCGCAACTCCTTTTCTTCTTGATCTGCTGTCTTTTCCGCGGTACCACCCATGTTGTACACGATTTCCACGAACTCTTGAAAACTAAACGCTCCGTCGCCTGAATAAAATAACAAAGAATGTATATAGTATCCGACTTTTGTTATTCGGCTGTAAATTTGATTCTATTAAAATACTAAATTGGAGAATAACGTTTTGTTTTAACGAAGAAAAAATAATAATAATGATAATAATACAATTTCCGAAGGAACTCGACCTATTTACAAGAACGTATTTAACATAGTATTCTCTATACCTACGTAGGATCAAATGTGATAAATGTACAGGCACTACTATTCAAAAGGTAATATTAGTTTTTATATTTTTTATTTTTGGGGTATTTGATCAGATAAGAGTTATCTTTATCTGTTATTGTAATATATTGGTTTTAAATATTTTTTTAAATCAAGGTACATAAAACATACCTTTCTTTCATATGTATATAGAATAAAACTATTTACTTAAAAACAAAAAAATATTAAATTTAGACATACCATCAATATCGACTTCCTGTAACATCGTTTCCAGTTCTTCTTCTCTAGCAAACTGTCCAAGACTCCTCATTACTCGACCTAATTCTTCTTTAGTGATACTGCCGTCGCCGTCTTTATCGAATAATCTAAACGCTTCTCGAAACTCTAAAAATATACAATCAGAATATATTATCAAGTTCGAATTGTTTAAAAATATTACTACCTATATAAAATATATCATATTATTTATCAATAAAATATAAAATGCTTGAAAAATATTTGAAAAATGTTATTATTAATCATTTGGAATTTTAGAACTAGTAATATTTTTAGCATTGTATAACAAATTATAGTAAAAAAAAAAAAAATAATGAATATTTATGAAATAATGATTATTGTGGTCCACATGTACGATTTTCTAATTTATAGCCACGAGATCCATGCTTTTTCGCAGTGTTCCTTCAGAAACACTTTCTTCCTCAGAAAATAATTATTATATACTCTAGTAAATTTAATTATGCGAATAAATATCATAAAATTTTACATTAAACAGAAAAAAAAAACTCGAGTTTAATATGTTTACTAGTGTTAACACTAGTAATAATTTGTACGTTAAATAGGTATAATAGGTCTTCCGTTATGCCTGAAATTTATTATTTATTAATTATTATCACTTTCTAACAAGTTAGGACTGCAATAACAATAATGACTTATATTGAAGTATACGTGAAAAAATTGAAAAAATTCGTAGTCCTGCAATATTTTTCAAGTCGCAATCGCCAACATAATAAATTAGTAACAATAATATTATACTGGTATTTAATTTTGTAATCCATTTCGGGGGTGCATCACCTTTCATCTGTGCTTTGGTAACGTGCACTAAGTTTCTATCGGCAGGCTGAACAGATTGTGGACATACTTGGATTTCCATTGCAGGTTTTTCATCGCTTAATATTGCTGGTTTCGGAGCGGTGCCGTTGACGTTATTACCGTGTTTCTTTACCGTCGGCTGTATGCTTACGTTGGACACTGTTTGCTCGTCTATTTGTCGGTTCTAGAACGTAATACACGACAAACCGCGACATCATACAGGTGTTGTATAAGTCAAACGTTAAAAACACACACACACACACAACTATAATAATACAATGTACAACACAATATCTTTACATTTCACGCGATATTTACACGTTGGATAATATGCATGTATACTGTTGCAGGAGCCAACTTGACTGTAAACAAACTATAAATTGCGTGTACGTACATGATGTGCTGTACATTATCTATACATACGTTTATAATTATAGTATTTTTTTAATAAATCTATTAAAAAGTGCGCGATAAAAACGAAAATTATCATTTAAATGTACTATCGTAAACTAAGTGTAAAAAACAAAATCAGGTAGTCATCAAAATGCAATTATATCATCATTACGTATATATCCACAGAATGGTACTGATAGGGAACGATCTATGTATAAACAAGAGGACATCCGAACGTTTGATTCTGATTTTTTTTTACATAAACTAGATCTTCTAGAAAAATACACCCTGACCTTTTTATAGAGAGGCTGAACTTTATACAGGTATTCACATTTATGTACTTTCCTAGTGTGATATACATGAGATATAACAAAGATTTGAAGAAAAAAAAAAGCTAAGGTGATAACTGCCCCGTTCGTCCCTCCCCTTGAGGATGTCCCTGGTACGAACGGTAAACTACAATAAGACCCGTGTACAACAAACACCAAAAATGGATACGGGGGAATTATTTTGGATGAGAATAGCGTATTTACATCCGGTCACAATATATACATAATTGCAATGCGGATATTGTATATAACATACTTGATACGTCGAGAATCGGCCAAAAACGGAACACTTTTTAAGTCTCGTGGCCGTTCACTCTCCGTTCATTTTCATTGCAAAATATAAATTAAAATCGGCAACTATTTTTTAATTAGATATTTTCATTAGAGGCTTAAATCTAATTTGCTGCTTACTTAATTCAATTTGAATACGCGCCTTTAACGTAGTTTTCTTTACGCTTTTTACGAATAAATTAATTTTTTTGTATATAAATTAAAATAATATAACGTTGTCATTAATGCAATCTCTAATTAAAAGATGTTATGCATGTAGTTAATAAAAATCTAATACTACTCTTATATGGACACATGGCGTTTTCGACGAGAATTGAACTAATTTTCAAAC
>JASXSY010000680.1:0-87702 GCA_034509805.1 Sipha maydis | reverse complement strand
CTCATGAGCTTTATTCCTCTATAGTTCCCACATTCTTGTATGTCTCCTTTTCCTTTAAATATTGGTACAATAAAACTCTTTCTCCAATCTTCTGGCATTTTTCCCTCTATCAGTATCTTATTAAAAAGATTTTTCAACCACCCAATGCTTACATCTCCTAACATTTTCCACACCTCTACAGGTACTCCATCTGGTCCTACCGCTTTTTTCTTTTTCATCGCCTTCACCGCATCTCTCACTTCCTCCTCGCCCACTAGACCAATCAATCCTTCATTCCATGACATACTCTCTAAAACTTCTTTTGGATATTCCTCGTTCAGTAATTTCTCAAAATATTCTTTCCATCTTTTTTTCACATCCTCATCATTTGTTAAAACTCTCTTATCATCATTTTTTATACACCAGACATCTTGGAAATCCTTGGATCGCTTTTCTCTCACCTTCGCCAGTCTATAAATTTCTTTTTCTCCTTCTTGTGTTCAGTAAATTTGTCCAAACATTTACTCAAACATAATATTTCAAAATTAAAAATAAATGTTCATCATTTTTAAATACATAATTTTTTCTGAAAAAAGTATGATTTTAAATTGTATATGATTAGCTTTAGAGTTAATAGTATCGAGAGTCCTGTAACAAGTGATTGGAATGGAGACTGTGGTGAAAGTCTGACGCTTTATGATGCCGCAGAACCAGACGATACAAAGATAATAAAAACATTTTGCGACACGTTTTCCAAGCCAGCTGAAAAACACGATTTTATTTCAACGGGAAATTCTATGTTCATTCGATTCGAAAGCAAAACTGGTAGTTATTCAGGGTAAGAATGTTCAATAAAATAAAACTAATTCACTTTTATAGTCTTATGTGGTACCTACTCATATGTTAGCTAAGTATGTAAGTAGTGGTAATACATACAAACCATTATAATTAATGTTAATCATTAATGCGCTGCGTGTTTATTTATATATAGATCATCCTTGTATTATTGGGCTCATTATGACTTTTTTAACAACACGAAATTTGGTACTGCTGTACCTGACACAGTTTGTGATGAAGAATTCGTTAGCTGGAAACCTTCATCTGGATATTTTAGATCACCAGTGAATACACTGGTTTACAAACGTCAAGGAACAGCTACAAACCCTGATGCTAAATCTCAACCAATAATTTGCCATTATAAGTTTATAACAGATGTACGGTTATTCGCACGGATTGTCTTAAGAATCGAATCGATTAAATTCAAGGTATTTTTTCTCATTAAATAAATTTCATAGAAATATTAATAACCTTGTTGGTTACAAATAAAGTTTTAAAATATGTAGGTATTTAATATTTATATATATATATATATATATATTTACCTATACTTATGTATTAAATATTATCCCCGAAAAATTCTAAAGGAATAATGTAAATTATTCGAGTACGCTTGAATATGAACAAAAATTTAACAGTTCTATGCAAAACAAAATATTTCATTTTTAATATAAACAATTTCATCGAATTCTTGGTAGTTTGTTTCATATAAATTTTGATTCATTATTTTTTGTAATTTATGCTTTTAGGACCATAATTATAGGACACCTATTGAAAAGGACAATAATTGCTGGTACAGTGAACGCGATAAATTATTAATATGGGAGCCGGAAGAAGCGGATGAAGGCTTTGGTCTAAACCGTACAATTATCAATCAATCAAACACAAACAAAAATAACGGTCTGTGTTTATTCAGCAACGTAAATAAAACCGGAACAACGCCGTCCAACCCGTATACCGGCGAAATAAAATTCGTTTCGTCGGGGAGTTCTTTGAATTTTGAGTTGAATTTAAATCCACTGCATGCGGCTCTGAGTTATTTTAAATACGATGTGCCATTGTTTGAAGCCAGATACGAATTCGTGCATGGTCCTTTGTGCGGACCTTCCATTATTCACCCGATTGGCGAAGGAGAGCTTATATTCCCGCGATTGGATGCCATGGGATTTGTTGAACCACCAAAGACTCTCGAATGTATTTGGGAAATACGTGTTCATGAAGATAGAGATTTATGGCTACATTCAATCAAGTAATTACAATCTTTTTTCATGGAAATCAACACATAACTCGTAATTGTTTTATCAAAAAATACATTGAAATTATATCCAGTGTCGTTGTTTACAAATTAACTAATAATAGATATAATATTTAATATATACACACATATTATGTTAAATGAGCAACGTATGCACTAGAAACAATTCAAAGTACAGATTATACAGCCTAGTACATTAAGACTTTAACCAGGGGTGCAAAATAAATTGTTTACTTACGACTAACCTGCCTGAACTGTAACATAATAAGTAAAAGCAACAAAAATTATGTTAGCTCATAGCCTTCAGGAATATATAAAATAAAAAATTGAATTAAAAAAACATTCTCAAGCAATTATTTTAAGTACAAAATTTAACCGTGGGTATAACATACCAACACACTAGTCAATACACAATAAATATAAAATAATATTATTTTATTTTTCGTAATTGTATATTACTCTAGTTAGTAGTTGTATTGAACCACGAAAATAATCGAAAACCCAATATATTTTAAGCCTATTTTAGGGATTTTTTGGGGGGGGGGGCGTACGCGCCTGACTTTAACTAACATAAATTACGATTAAACGTGAGTATAGTCCTTTTTCGTGTTTATTCTTGTTATAATATAATCATTATTGAAACATATTTATTTTATTTAAATTTACTAAAATCTATATTCGTAATTTTTAAACATGTGTTTTAAATTCTATCCAAAAATTTTATCTACAAGTATACAGCCAACCGACTCCGTTTCTTAAAGCCTCCTATTATGTAATTACTACAGCATTTTATTTCGTATGACTCTTATAAAAGAAAATTAGTTATACAATTCATGCAAAACCCCATAACCACCCACAATCGTATTACTAACTCTCTTAATGATGCTATAGTCAATATCATTCGATATACGTTACATGAACTGTAAATTAAAAACTGGTAATAATCAAATAATATTAAAACCATTGAATTTTGTTCAGTACAACAAGGCCAATAAAATTTAATTTCTCATATTTATATAAAAAAAAAAATTGCAAAAAGTATTTGGCCTAGTACTAGGGCTTGGAACTGAAATATTATGCTAATTGTGTCCCATGTTAGAAATCATAGTGTATTAGTTGAGTCCCTTATAAATAATATTATGCTTTCTATTTTAACAAACTTGGTACTTGCTGTAACTTATTTTCTAATTGTTATAAGTATATTTATAACAGTTAATTTTTCTTAATATTTTTGGTGGCTTATATTCGTTGATTAAATTTTATTTACATATTAAACAGTTTTATCTTCTAAGATTGTAAAAAATAATCCGATATGTTAAATGAAAAGAAAAAAAAGAAAAAAGAGGACACTAATGCCAATTCTTGAGAACAGCGACAGTAGATACGCTAAGAATTTAGACAAAATATAGTCTTTCGCTCTTATCGCGATATAGAATCAATTCTTACTTAGTATAATCGTAATTTTGACGATAAACGTTTGGACATATGGACTCATATATAATTGACTTTTGATGCTAAATCCCGCATAAGCTTATAAGATAAGAACTCCGTAATTGATAAGATTAAGTTAATTTCATCATTCACGTGCATTAATTCGGAGAAGGAATGTATGAAGCTCAAGGATCAGAAGAAAAGATGATTTAGATAATGTTGGATGTTTTAAACAATTTTTTTATGGATTTAAACTTGATGAAAGTCTTAATAAATATTTTTTATCTTATATATTTATTTATATTTTTATTGTCGGGAGAATAATGTAGCACCATTTTTTTTTTTAAAAAAATTTAATGTACGTTGAATTCACTTTTGGTGTCAGAAAAAAAAATAAAATACCATGAACCTAAACGTGTGTACCCAATCGTTTTCTTGACAACACCGGGTAATAATATCGTTATGTACTCCCAAACGAATTACGGCCCACGGTATGACGCTATTGGTTTTCTTTCTCACGCAGGTAAACTTCGTGTCGGACAACTGCAATCAAGGGCGGCTGGAGGTGTACCTGCCGTCCAGGTCGTTGGACTATCCGTTCATGTCGGCGTGCGGGCACAACGCGACCGCGCTCAAGGACCTGCCGCTGCTGACGTCCAACGACGTGGAAGAACCGGCCGCCACGTTCGCGTCTACTGGCGAAGACGCGTCGCAGCGTCGCGTGCCGCAGCAGCACCGGCGACAGCGCCGACACCGGCGGCGGTACGTGCACGTGCGATTCGTGGGCAACGAGTATCCGCACAAAGCGCAGTTCAAGATCGCGTGGTCCGAGCTCAACCACTTGCCGCGCAACACGGACGGCACGCTGCGCACGGCCAGGCGGACGGCCGACGAGTGCGCGTTTCCGTGCCCCGGCGACGTCAGCAAGTGCCTGCCAGCCCAGCTGGTGTGCAACGGCGTGGTCGATTGTCCCGGTTCCCGGTTGAACGATGAGTCGCCGGTCACGTGCGAACGCTGGGACGTCGGATCCGCCGCCGCCGCGTCCTCCGCTGCAGACGCCGGGGACGACCACACGCCGTCGGCCGTTGCGCTGTTCGCAGCCGTCACCGCGGCCATCGTCATCTTCGGGGTTGCGCTTTTCGCGGCCAACGCGTACTGCCGCCGCCGACGGTCCGCGTCCACTTGTCGATCGACGACCACCACGATGGCCGGCAACAGATCGAGCGACCACATTTATTCCACGGTATGTTCACGGATATTACGTGATTCCAACACCCTGCAAAATAAAAACCTTAATGCTACGACACACAACATCTAAATATATATATATATACATATACATATATTTATAAACTATAACCGATAAAAGTAGAGAAACAGAGAAAAAAAGAAAGAAAAAAAAAGAGTTGACCGAAATTTCAGGAAATTATTTTTCTTACGAAGCAACTGCATGATAAATTATAATCGAAAATAAGTTTACGTTTAATCAATTATTATATAATTTATATATACTATTATAATCAATGGTTTGATTAATAACAGTCGAAAATCCGATCGAAAGATAAAATTTTTTTTAAATTTCGATCGAAAACCTTTTTCAGACGAACTTGAAGTGAAGACCGTTTTTTTATTCAATACTCGTTTTTCCGTATGTTTTTTTCCCCAAAAATTGATAAAATATATATTATATAAGCACAAAAAATATTCTACTCGCCTCTTGAAAAATTAGATTCCTTTGACATTATACGTTTTATAAGTATATGTTACCGCAGAAACATGTACACTGGAATAATTTCGGAGAACGCTATATTTTTTTAATCTAAGTATTCCTGTTCGTTTTTCCCTTAATTTAAAAACCAAATATAATATTAAATGCTATATTAGTATCTGTAAGTGCATTTTGTGGCCAGTAACCTTTGTAAGTAATTTATTATATAGTTACTTCTGTTATTACTAATTGATCATTACGCGTGTGTTTACAGGATTATTAGAAACGATGATTCGTCTAATCCTTAATGTAGGAAATTATTGTTTACCGCAGATTGACATTGAATAACAATAAACTATAAATACACACTTCGACACTGAACGCGTTGCGAAAAAAAAATACACACAGCACTCAATAATAATAGCTTAATAAACTAAAAATAACACGATGAAATATTTATTTAGTGTTTACGTTATTCGAGTATATAATAGTATAAAATAATAATAATATTTATGTAATACGCTCATTCAATTATTTCAATACTTACATGAGTATAATATGCACATGATCATACATATAATTTGTTTTTTTTTTTAAAAAAAATAAACTTGTGATAGCTGCATTATATTGATGTTGTAAAATTGTATTCAAATATATTTAAAAATATAAAAGAAAATAAATTAGTTCGTGTACATAATTTTTTAATTTTAACTGTATGTATGAAAACTATGCCTAGATCATTTTAAGATAAACTATAAACTACAATGGTTTATAAAAAGTTTTTTTTAACATAATGTATTTAGTTATCAATGTAGTCGTAATTATTGAAATCAAACAGTTTATATATGTATAATGTACCTATATAGGATCTTTTGTTCAAAAGGACGGGGGCTTTGACATGGATGTAAAACATAGGATTAAGTGCGGGTGGATGAAATGGAGAGAAGCATCGGGCGTGTTATGCGATAAGAGAATTCCAATTAGGCTGAAAGGTAAATTTTATAAAAGTGTAGTGAGACCAACTATGCTGTATGGTTCAGAGTGTTGGGCGGTTAACAGGAGAATAGAACAAAGTATGAGTGTCGCGGAAATGAGAATGCTTAGATGGTTGAGTGGAGTGACAAGAGAAGATAGAATAAGGAACGAATTAGAAGTAGTGTTGGTGTAGCGCCAATTGTGGACAAGATGAGAGAAAATAGGCTGAGATGGTTTGGGCATGTGATGAGGCGAGAGGAAACGAATGCAGTAAGAGTGGTTATGAAGATGGACGTTGAAGGGAAAAGAGGAAGAGAAAGACCAAAAAAGAGATGGTTGGAGACTATGGAGAATGACATGAGGGCTGTTGGTGTGTGCAGAGGAGATGTGATTGACCGAATGAAGTGGAGGTGTAGGACAAGGGTGGCCGACCCCAAATATTTGGGAGGAAGGCGAGGCAGAAGAAGAAGAAGTACCTATATGAAGTTAGCCGTTAACTCATTTAATTTTTGAATAATTAATAAATTATACATCTTAAGCCAGAGGTTCCCAAACTTTTGATTATACGAGTACGACCCATTTTGGGAATTTTTTAAAATTTGGCGAACCACAATATCAATGAATGACCTATTTTTTTTAGTGAATCAGTTGCTTACAACAAGAAATATATATTTATTTTTAATATAAAAATATAGCGCGACCCACCAAAAATATAATCGCCACCCAATTTTGGATTAAGACTTAAGCTAACCCTAAATATGACAAAAAAAAATTTAAAGTACCGTATTATTTTTTAAAATAATATAAAAACAAAAATGAGTTCTTATAGGTATTTATACACACTGATTTAACAAGAATAAAAGGAATTTAATTAACGCTCAATTTAATGTATACACATTAATAGCCAACGTAATCCTTAATCATTACGTTTAATCATATAATGTACAACTAAGAACAAACGTAAGGTTTCGTGTAAACTTTCGAGACTCGCTATGCAATAAAATAAATACAAAATAATCACCCTGCGGATCATGTTCAAAATTTATCCGAACCTAAACTAAGTTTGATTAGATAAACGCGATATAAATTATCATAATATGAATATAACATCTATATTAATTGTTTATATGACAAAACAATTGATCCACTAAACTCTTACTGTATTATCCAGCTCTATGCGGCTGGAGGATTAACAAACAAACTATAATCCTCACAGCATTAAAGGCCTTATTCATTATTTGCAACGACTTGTATCCTACACCTATCGTCCTGGATTTAGAAAATTCAACATGATGTGTAGGTATATCAATTCCGTGATGGCATTTCATATTATACCAAGGCTACGATATTTATTATCATATATTATTTAATTTGATTATAAAAATATTTTTAATAATACATTATAATAACATACGTAGATGAAATAATTATAATAATAGTTCAAAATAATGGAACGAGAGCATAATAACTGTATCAAAATGAAAAACATTGCAATTCGTTTGATAATAAAAATCATAATCATAGAATATATTTTTAAAAAACATTTTAGATTTTTTTTACTTAGATATGTATAATATATAGGAATTATTGTGTCGAACCACATAGGTATACTTGATAAAAAAAAGTTAAATCTTTAAAATAATCTACATTAATCAAAAATAACATGCATTAGAAGTAAGATTCATAAATTAATTTTTTCATTTTGATAGGTTTTGATAGGTAGATGTAGATTATCAATACTTTACTATATATGCACAATAAGCCCGTAAGTAGATAGAAATAAGGGCTCCTATAGAACACATATCATCCAGCTATTTTTTTTTCAATTTTTTCTTTTTTCGTTATCGTTTATGTAACATACATTTCTTCGATTATTTTTCCCTAACTACACTTCCCCTCGTGCATGTATTATATTACCTAAGTATATAAGACTACTCCTATATTATTTAAAATGTTATTATAATACATATAATGCATGTGCGTAGGTAAACAGGAGGAAACTCTAAACGAGATAATGTATATTTAATATTATTATTTATGTACAATAAACTCACAGAGCCTTCGTACCACCTCGATTGTCCATCACGAACAAGGGTAATCATTCAGAGGTGAAAAAAGACAAATTATGGACCTACCTCAATATGATGGATATAAAAATAATTCAAACAAACCCCCGTTCGGATCTCCGGGGAGGAAAATTGTATGAAATATTTTAAAATTTTAATATACTGACTGTAGGACTAACTTTGTGGGAGCTAATCATTATTTAAAGGAAGTGCACGAAATTCTGAAGTCGCCTACGACCATCCGTTACGCTTCATCAAATCAAGTAACCTGGCACTTTAATCTTCCTGCTGCGCCGCACATGGGTGGCCTCTGGGAGGCGGCAGTCAAGTCAGCCAAGGGGTTGTTACGGCGGATAGTTCAAGATCAGGTCCTTACGTACGAAGAACTAAATACTATCCTACACAAAATAGAAGCAACCCTAAATTCAAGGCCATTAGGCGCCCTTTCCAGCGACCCTAACGGTTTTGCAACACTTACCGCAGGGAATTTTTTGACTATGGGTCCACCAGCCTCTATACCACAACCATATACCCAAGACCATCCACTAGCCTACCCTCTACGTCTACTGGTTCAACAGATTCAACTTCACTTTTGGCAGCGATGGCAAAAAGAATACTCACAAACTCTGCAAACGAGAAAGAAGTGTCAACGCCCAGACAGGAACCTGGCGATGGATGACTTGGTAATCATTAAGGAACCCACACCACCACTCACAAGGAGTACAGCGCGCGTTGTCAAAATATACCCTGGCGAAGACAATGTCGTCCGAGTAGCTGATGTCAAATTAGCTAATGGCAAGACTCTCAAGCGTCCAGTGGTGAATTTATGCCCTATACCGTTGTGATTGAATGTGGGACCATTCAAGGAGGGCGGTATGTTCAGGCATTTACGTAATCGGGTGATAGCGCAACGAGCATACCGTACCTAAGCTATACCGCAGACGATGTTCTGTTCACGTTCCGCCACCGGTGTGCGTGCGTAGCGGCTATACGTTTCCCGTGCGTTTTTGCTACCTTGAGCCGCGGTTTTAGGTTCCGATTTGCTTTTGTTTTTTTTGTTACCGTCAATCACCGTCACTCCACTTCACCAATCACCATCACCTCATACCGTCACTCATCATCTTAGTTCAGCGTCAACAAGGAACACCGTCACCGCACCCACGTCGTCCAGCTATCACGGTTTATTAATTATTTATTATTTATTATTAATTGATTTATTATATTAGTATTATTATTGTAAAATAGATTGTTAAGATCCCCACGCCGGCCGGCACATTTGTGTCACGATATTTATTTCTTGTTTTTACAAATAGTAGGCCGTCAACCGGCACTTTACATTAAAACTACCTACGAATTATTATTTGAGTAGAGCATAATATACAGTCCACAATACCGTATTAACATACACTATATAATGGTACACACTATAATCACTGTAATTATTTATATAATTATTTTTGTAAATTATGTGACATTTTGATTATACGCAAGATGCAACGCGTAAATTGACCAACGTCACACCGGTAACGCATATTAAAACGGCTGCCGCGTATATAATAATTAGGGCTCGGATTTATATGTATTTATGCTACCAAAATATCTGCTAAAATACTCAAAATATGTATTTTATTAATATGTTTTATTTATTAATATTTAACATAATAAATCCACATGAATTCTTAATGAAACAAATTATATTTTAAATAGTAATATTATTAATTATTAAAAAATATAAAATACAAATACAAAATACATGCATTTTTAAATTTTCAAATTCAAAAGATCTCCGATTTGGTCGTAAAACTGCCTAATAATAATTAAATGTTCTTTCGACTTCCACTGATATTAGTGCATGACAGTATTGCATTTTTACCGTGTCTGAAGGAGTAAGTTCTACATTCAATAAAACTTCAAAAAAACGACCAGTGAGAATACTTTTAATAGCATTCATTTGTGCAAGACCAGAATTTTTTTGTAGAATATTTCTTACTTTGGTATGTATAATTTCGCCAATTTTTCAATTTTTTTTACTGTTTCTTCTACAATATTTTAGATAGAGGAGGAAATACCAATAAGAAAATACATTTGAGAAGTACAATTGTGTATTAATAATTGTATTCTAACAAATTGTCTAAATATGTAGGAAAAATTGAATTATTGAGAAATATGTAAAAATATGTAATTATGGCGAAATTTGTAAAAATATGTAAAATCAAATATAGTTCATTTTATTGAAAATCACTAGAAACGAATTTATCACTTACCTAAATTAATTTATCATGTCACAATAAAAATAGGTATGTCCGAGCATAATAATAATACTAGTATATGATTAGTGTTTGAAAATTGTATGAAATATTTTAGAATTTTTAACAATTTGATTTATTTTTTAAAGCGATTAGATTTTTCAAACATTTAGATTTTAGACTAATAAGCTGGCGAAAAATAAACTTACTTCTATTAGTTCAATTTTAATTTTGAAAAACAGTTTAAACTCGTCAGCTTATTTTCTATGTTTTGTAGGAAAAACTTTTTCATTTTTTTTTTGTCTTGTTGGCACTTTAAAGTGCATGTGAATTTTGAGAAATTAAGTCAAGTGATTGGGAACCGTATTACATAAATTATCCAATATGTCCAAAATCTATTTCCTACTAAATATAGAGGGAAGTTATAGGTAAGACCAATATATAGGTCAGTGTTTCATGTTTTTGTGAATATATGATAATATATTCTAGATAACTATGCTTCAAAACAAATTAAAAAGAAAAGGAGGAGCAGAAAAGAACAGAGATTGTTTGGGTCGGCTGTCACAAATGTTATGCCGCGCTCCCGGACACCGACTGCTGCGTGTTTTACACGATCTAGGACAAATGGACGCGGCCGTTTGGACGCGGCCATTTGGACGCAGCCATTTGGACGCGAGGTCATTCAGACGCGGGCGTTTGGACGCGGGTACATTTGGACGCGAAAAAAACATAAATTATAATAATATTTATTTTCCGGGTATAGGGAAACTATACCATAATCATAATTGATGTTATAGAATTTTTTTATGTGTTTATTTATTCTTTTATTATAGTCAATTAGAAGCTGGAAATAGTCCACCTAAAAAATTAAAAAAAATTATGAACAGAGTGAAATTTTGTCATTTTTGAGAGGGATAGCCCAAAATATTTCTGTACAGTAACTTAGTAATTATCACATTTGTATTATCATAATTGTATTATATGTATACCCTAATATAAAATTACGAATAAAATAAATATATTATAATTTATGTTTTTTTTCGCCTCCAAATATACCCGCGTCTAAATGACCTCGCGTCCAAATGGCTGCGTCCAAATGGCCGCGTCTAAACGGCCACGTCTATTTGTCCCTGTTCATGTTTTACACACCACCGACCGACTTGTGTAATGTAAATTTGTGTATATTTGTGTATAGCTCAACTAGAATTGGTTAGGTTCGCCGCGCAAATACTAGTGAGCTATGTGGTGTAGTGGTGTGTAAGTGTGTGTGTGTGTGTGTGTGTGTGTGTGTGTGTGTGTGTGTGTGTGTGTATACTTAAAACTAAGAAAGGAGGTAACTAAATCTATAAAAAAAAATGGTAACAAAATATATGGTACTGTGTACTGTGATGTTTACTAAAATTCAAATAAATATAACAATAATTAAAAATTGACAGCAACACGTAATAATGTAAAATATTATTATTATTATTATTATTTATTAAGCAAACAAAACAAACAAAATACAAGTTATAAACAAAGCATTAAATCAGGTTTGCAAGCTCATCCAAATAAGCATAGATATGCTTGTAAACGGATGAGCTGGGTTCATGTTATGAGTAGGTAATATAAAGTATACAAGAAAAGTTAAACATTTAGAGTACTTAAATTATCTTAAAAAGTGGATATTTATGACCAGGATAAAATAATGTTAATATGTTTTTTATACTTATTAAAATTATAAAAATTAGTTAAATTTATGTTATATTTACGAAGTAACAGAATTCCTTTAATCATTGGACACTGTGTTCCAAAATTAGTATGATCACGTGGCACAATTATATTACATTTGTTATTTAATCTAGTATTATAACAATATAAAGGCTGAAATGGACCTATATTCACTTTAAATATAAACAATAAAAAATATAAATAATATAAATTGATTACGGCCCTTTTGGCCCAACACTTAAAAATGTATAAATAAATAAATATAAAAATAGTAAATAAATAAAACAAAAACTCACAATTTGCTGGTGTAGTAAGTATATTATAGTTACTAAAATAAAACTCAATTTAATTGGAGAAACGAGATGATGGGCGAAGGAAGTACCACTCAAAAAAATTTTTTGGACTATTCGACACAAACAATTTTAATGGCATACTATTTAAAAACTTAATCCAAGTAATGAAAACAATTAAAGATTCGGTAAAAAATGACTAGGAATCTAGAGCTAAAACGTCAGGATTCATAGAAAAAACATTTCAACGATTGATGAATATAGAATAGGCACTTTTAAAACTATTATGGACACAATTAACAATAAAATAAAAGTAAGGTATGGAAGTTTATTTCGAGAAATTTGTGCAGATATTTCTTGTTTAGATCCAAAAAACTTTGAAGATATGGAAAATGAGGGACTTTCAGAAAATGCAATGAAAAAAATTAGTGAAAAATTGAATTTTATAAATCCAAATGTAACACAAGCTTCACTAAAAGAGGATTTTCTTGATTTTATAAACAAATTTGATTTTTTAAAACAAAATATAAGTTTTAGTTATGTAAACGAGAATGAAGATAAAGATGACTTAGATGATTTTAATTTAGACGAAAAAGAATATCTAATAAGTGAAAATGCCTGTAACAAGTGTTTAAATTGTATTCACTGCTGTTATATTATTTTGTTGAGATATTCTTTGTATTGTTCAGCCTATTCTTCATTATTCTTAGCTTATAAATATATACTAACTTTGTCTATATCACAAGTTTCTTGCGAACGATAATTTTCCAAGCTCAAATACATCAAAAACAGGTTGCGTAGTACACTATGATCTTTACACCTGGAACAACTTATAAATTATATGCACAGAAAAAGATATATTAAACCAACTCGAAAATATCACAATTAATGACAAATTTGCATCTCAAAATAAACTACTCAAGACATTATTAATCTAATAATAACAAAATAAATATTAATATTACATACTTGCTTATTTATATTATTCATTAAAAGTTTAAAAATATTATACATGCCTACTTGTATTTATTGATAAATGTATACATGTTTAAAGAGTTAGTTACTTTTTTTTCACCAGCACAACCAGAATAATATAAGAGAATTTGTCAAGTTACCTTGTACAGCTATACATTAATAATTATTGAAATAAGTACTACTATTAAATAATATAATATAAATATAGTATAAAAGTGGTATGGTAAAAAAATATAATATTATCACTAATACAGTAATGTAATAAAATAACAAAAAATATAGTTATAAATTTTAATGGTGTAATATTAAATTCATGTTATTCCTACCAAAAAATGGGGGGATGTTGGGTTAATTCCCTCAAAGTTGAGTAAATTATTTTATTAGATCTTGGATATGATCATGTGGGCCGCTAAATTATATTTTTCCCGGGCCAATCAGATCATGCCTATCCGCCCCTGGATTTAGATGAATTATTATGTGTTGAAATAGGTCATTTTGCTGAATTTATGAAACTTTATTCTAATTCTAAACCAAAACAAATGAGTAATGAACATTTTATGTATAAGACGTTGATTGAAAAGGACGTTTATACAGCTTTTCCAAATGTTGCAGTTGCACTACGCATATATCTTGTCATAATGGTTACTAATTGTAATGCCGAACGCACATTTTCAAGATTGAAGATCATCAAAAATAGATTGAGAACTTCAATGCGTGATGATCGATTAAATATGTTATCCATTATGAGCATTGAAAGTGATGTACTGGATTCTTTATCATTTGATGAAATTATACATGATTTCGCAGAAAAAAAATCAAGAAAAGTACCATTTTTATAAAAATGTATTTATTTTTCTATAACTTTAAAATTATTCAACTATTAGTTTTATTTTGATTGTACTAATTAGTATTTACTATATATTACATTTAATTAAACTGTAAATATAATTTAATATTAAATAGTATGAAGGTTCAATTTAAAAATGCTAATAAATAAACCGTTGTGATATTAATATACTTTTTTCCACTTAAGTTATGAAAGTTTAATAAAATTATTATAAAATTGTTATCTTTAAATAAATTTTGAAATGTATGATTTGTGAAGCATGAACAGTGGAATTTTAAATTTGAAATAAACAAGTTTAGGCAGATAGTTTTAACGAGCAACTATGCAAATTTTTAATTTTTTTTCCTTTACTACATAAATAATATTAATTTTTTACTGCTAGGTTTCTTAAATATTCATCGTAAGCCATTATAGTTGAATTGATTTTTTGCATTTCAATAAAACTCATATTTTTATGACAGTCAGTCATCCTCCCATACGAATTGTAAAGTACAAAAATTACGAGTATACGAGTATTTCAAAAGACGCATGTATAGCCTGGTTGCAGAAAAATTAGCAATGTTGCATTCATTTGACTGTGGTCAATCGGATTGTTAAAAAATATGGACTGTGCTCAATCAGGTTGTTCCAAAATAGGGACCGTATTAACCGATAAAGAATTTTCAAAGTCTGCAATCAATACTAAAGATCTTATGTTATAGGACCTCAATCCAAACATTTAGTATTTAATATCCATAGTTTTGAAACACTCATAGTGTCTACTTCGTCAGCAGAACATTCATTTTAATCTTTGAGACAATTAACCTATTTGAGGAATAACTATAGTGAAAATGGTCTAACAGGTTTAACCTTATTCTTAGTCCAGCAAAATATCCCAATAAATATTGAAGAAATAATTTTCCAGAATGTCACGCAAGATTGATTTTGTATTATTAATTTTAAATCTATTGTACCATTTTATTATTAAAAATTATAGTTAGTTTATATTATAATTATTACAGTAAAACCTCTGAATAGCTGATACTCTCAGTCACCAAAATTTTGTCTGTTATACAGAGGAGATACTTTTGAAATTTATTTGTATAATAATTTACTAGATATGTATGTATGTTTAATGTTATTACTTATTATTAAATTATTACATTTTTATATTTCTCACAAAAGCTTTTATGAAGATACTAACTACAAATTCTATGAATTAATAAAAATACACCTATATATTTGCTGCATGAACCACAATATATTATAACAAATAACATAATACATCTTTAATGATACAAGTTGATGCAATTGGTGCATTAAGTCATTAACATTAGTGATTGTTTAAAAGAATAACCTTGTAGTAGTTAAAAATTGATAAAATTATCAATCACTACCATAATATTTAACTTACAATACTTCAAATTCAGATAACTAAATACATTTTTGATAGTTCATTTTAATATTTACTATCTTACAAATATGTTTACAATGAATGGTATAAGTACATAATTTAATTTTTTTGCTGTGCAAATATTTTTTGAATTAATAAACAAAGTCTATAGTAGATATTATTATATTTAATGATTTATTGAAGTACAATATTAAAACTATTAAGGAAGTTAAAAAGTAAATAATTGATTTTAAAATTTGAGTTACTTAAAAAAAATACTCATTTTAATCTGTAAATCAAATACTATAGTACAAATAAATACTAATAACAATTTTAAATAATAAATTAACAATTTCTAATGTATTTTATGTATAAGTTTGAGTCATACATAAATTACAAAGCATAACGTTTTAAGAATATAGTTAATTAGACTTATAACATCTACCACATACTTGAATATTATGTTATACTTAATATTTTATTTAATAACATTTAAATAGCAAATGAATCATCAAGAAGAGCTTTAAGTTCTTTTAAATGTTGCATTTTACTGCCTGTAGACGTTGATGCTGCTGTTGGTCGTCCACAATACCTATAAAATAATTTTCAATTCAGAATAAAATATAATATTCATATTATAGTATTAAAACAAGTTAATAAGTATATTCAATTCAATATATTTCAAATTTTTATTTTCATTTCTTTGAAAATTGTATAATAAAAAAACATTAACTATAAAAATATGTTAAAAAAATAAAATAAATCATACATTTTTATTACAATATAATTAGTTTATTATAGTTGATTATCATCTAACTAGTTAAATTCATTAAAAACATATTCTGTTTATATTTAATATTACATTGTATATATTTTTTTGAACTAAAATTGTCTAAAAAAGATAATCAGATATCCAAAATAAAACATAAATACGATTTCCTATCATTTTACCTTTTAAAGAACTTATTAAGAACCTTATAACTTATAGCATGTCTAAAATGGATTATATTTTGAAATACACAAACACTATAAAAAACGATATGATTCCATAATTTTGTGAAAGTAAAACTCATTAAAATTAATTAAATTATTATATAATTATTTAGATATAATATATACTTATTAAAATTAATTTTTTTATTTAATTATGTTTACTTTATTTATAATTATTTTTTCTTCTTCTTTTTCACTCAAATATTTGGGGTCGGCCACTTTTGTCCTAAACCTCCATTTTTCTTAATTTTTTACATGCCCTATGCACACAATAACAGCCCTCATATCATTCTTAATTATATCCAAGCATCTCTTTAATGTCTTCCTCTTCTTATTTTTCTTTTTATTTATTATTATTTCTTTTTCATATAATTAATCATGAAATACGTATTCAATAAAACATAAAATTGTTTAAGATTAATTTTAACACTTAAAACTAACATTGGTAGTTTATGAGAAAAATATCTACTGTCCACAGTAATAACTTACTTTATTTAATTATACTTTATACTCTACTTCAAATTAGGGTTATTAAAAAACAAAAAAAAGCAATCAAATTTTAATGGTGACTGTCAGGTTTTGCTCCCAGCTTAACTTAAAACCATTTTTTTATAACATAGAATGGCATGATTACTAACATTGCATAATAGTTGACTAAAAAAGAGTTCCATCATATTTGAAATAGAGTATATAAATTGAATATGTTTTCTTATAAATATTTCATCATTTCTATAAATGATTTATACTTAAAATAAGTAGAGATAAAATTAAATACAAATGGTGAATTCAATGAAATCCGATTTTAGTAAAAATAAGAAATTAAAAATAATTATAATAATAAATCAAAAGAGTTATAACTAATGAATTAATTGAATCATTGAAACCTCACCTAATACTTTGAGTAGAATTTTTCTGTTCAGGTGAACTTGTTTTTGAAATGTTGTTTGACCGCAAAGAAAATATTTGTGAAAAAAATCCTTCAGAATTTTTAGCAAGAGGCCTGCACAGATAACAAAATGCCTAGGTTCTATTGTTTTATTATATAAATGTTTTATCAAGAATTGTTGTTTTATACTTAATTTAAAAAAAAAGTTTAAATTATTGCGGTCATATCATTCATTTATTGGTACAAATACAATTACGATTATTATTAATTATTAATGTAAGAACTTATTAAAAATTCAAAAAATCTATTTTTAGGAAATTCAATTAAAATTATGGGTATAATTAGAAAAAAATATTTAAGTTTTGCATTTTAAACAACTAAAAAAATTAAAATGTATTATTATATTTAATACACTTTAAAGATTTATCCAATTATGGTACCTTTAAACATTCATAATACTAAGATCAATTAAAAATATTAACTTCAAATATAGGATGATTTCTATAAATAATTTTAGTAAGAAACATGAAATGCACTTTGAAAATAATGAATTAAATTTCAAATTAAATTTTATTTTTTCACTTCAAGTTATTTTATTTTACTTTAATTTGATAAGCACAACATTTTTTTATTTGTTTATACCTACTTTGTTACATGAATAGTTAACTTTTTTATCTATTACTATTTATGTATAAGATTTCTTTTAATTTCAACCGTATTATTGAATTAATTAACATAATAAAAATAAACTTACCTAACAGTTTTAGAGCCATTCAGTACAGTGTGGAACCTAGGTTGTACATATGGCCAAGATCCTTGATTTTTATGTTCTTCCTGTGACCAAATAATATCTGCATTGGGATATTTGGCACATTCTTGTTTAATTAAATCAAATGGGAATGGAGATATTTGTTCAACACGAGCAATAGCAATACTATCAACAAGATTACGTTCTTCCCTTGACTTAGTTAAATCATAATATACTCTTCCAGAACAAAATATTAATCGCTTAACATTTGATGCATTGTCAGCAGCAGCACCTTTTTCTGGGATAATTCTCAAAAATTCTGTATCTTCAGTCATTTCATCAAAACTGGATTTAGCTTCAGGATGACGTAACAATGATTTAGGAGTCATGATGATTAATGGTTTCCGGAATGGCAAAGCAATTTGACGGCGAAGTATATGGAAATAATTAGCAGGTGTAGTACAATTAGCAACCTAAAATGATATATTTTTTTCACTTTGATATAATTTTGATCAAACATTTTTAAAAATATTATACTCACAATCCAATTACCATCATGCAATTGCCGAACAGCAAATTCATCACTTTCTGGAGGGAAATAATCTGGATCATCAGAACTCAATTGCAAGAATCTTTCTAATCTAGCTGATGAATGTTCTGGTCCCTTAAATAAACAAAATGATTATACTTAAGTTAATTAATATTAACAATATTAATGATAATGAATTACCATTCCTTCAAGACCATGAGGCAATAACATAACAAGAGCAGATTGCCGGACCCATTTTGCTTGTCCAGAACCAATAAACTGATCAATAACACATTGAGCAGTGTTACAGAAATCACCAAACTGAGCTTCCCAGCATACTAATGCATTAGGATTGGTCATTGAAAATCCCAATTCAAAACCTTAATAAATAAATAGCAAATATTAATTAAGTCCAAAATTACAACTTATAAAAAATAGTTACCTAAAACAGCAAATTCAGACAGAGAACTGTTGCATACAGTATATGGTGCTTGGTCAGGATATAAGTTACATAATGGTCTGTATGTAGCTTTGTCAACAAGTTGGTGATGAAGCACATGATGTCTATGAGAAAATGTACCTCTTTCAACATCTTGTCCGCTCAATCGCACATGAATACCATCTTTCAAAAGAGATCCAAATGCCATTGCTTCTCCCAATGCCCAATCAACTGTACGATTTTCAACCATTTGCATGCGAGCTTTTAAAATTCTTTCAATACCTGAAATTAATTAAATTTAATAAAAATGTACTCAATTAATTAAAATGTATTAATTATTCAGTATATTTATTTTACATAAATAAAATTTATTTCAATAAATTATGAAAATAGATCAAATTAAAAACCAAAAATTAAATAATTTAAAAGGTTTTAAAAATATAATTATTTAATTTATTCAATAAAATTCATAAATATTAATATATTTATACAACAAATAACTTATTTTTAATTTTTTAATACCTCTATGAATAACAAATTCAGCAGCATTGGGCGGAGGTGATGAAAATCTTTTACCAATATGTACTAATGTTTCTTCTTTAACTCCAGACTTAGAAGCTTTTAATGGATCTTTTCCTTCAAAGAAACCAGACCATGGTGAATCTAACCAATCTTTGTACTTAATATGTGTTTCTTTACGTGAGGCTGAGTAAGCATCTTCACAAATTTTATCATATTTATCCCAAACATCCTTCAAATAAAGAAAAAGTATAATTCAAAATTATATAGAAAATATAACAATATTTAATATATTTATTACTTTTTAATTGAATTTAAAATAGTTGAATAAATTATCAACATTTGTGTAATGTTTTTGAAAAAAGCAAAAAAAAAAAAAAAATGTAATTAAAATATTAATTTAGGTTGTCTATTACCTTAACTTCTTCTTTAGTGACCACTTTTTCTTCTATTAATTTTTCAGCATATTTGTCTAAAACTGGCGGAGTGTTTTTGATTACTTTGTACATGATAGGTTGAGTGAACATAGGCTCATCTATTTCATTATGGCCATATCTTCTATAACTTACCTATAGTTGAAATATAATATAATAAATATGAATATAAGTTTTAATAAGTTTAAAAGTAATTACAAGATCAATAACAACATCTTTGTGGAAAACATTTCTCCATTCTGCTGCAATATTGCAAACATGCATAACTGCTTCAGGATCATCTGAGTTGACATGGAAAATTGGAGCATTAACTACTCGAGCAACATCTAAATGTAAAAAAATAATGAATATAAATATATTGATTTGTTCATAATAACTCTATATACATTTTTAGTCATACATAAAAAATTATAATTAAAATGTAAATTTTAAGTATAACATTTTAAAAATAGAATATTACAATAAAATTACAACTAAATGACTCAAAAAATCTAATAAAAATAAAAGTATATAAACATTGAAAATATAAGGATAAGGCTTATAGAAAATAATATTTATAAACTTTTATATAATTATTATAAAATTAATCTTAAAAATAATATAATTTGATCAAAATTCTAGATTAATAAGTTAAGTAAAAAAATACTGTCACAATATAAACATAATTCACTAAATGTGTGCTGCATTCATTACCAGTACAATAGGGTGATGATCGAGAATGTCGTGGATCAGTAGTAAATCCAATTTGATTATTGACAACAATATGAATTGTTCCATGAGTAGTGTAATCAGGAAGGTCAGATAAATGGAATGTTTCATACACAACACCTTGACCACAAAATGCTGCATCTCCGTGAAGTAAAATAGACATTACCTAAAAAATAAAATAATGTTATACATATATCTAAAATTATATTTTTAAAATCAAAATATGACAAAACTTAATTTTAAGAATAAATAAAATTATAAACAACATTTATAAAAAAAAAAAAATTCAAAAATGCTTCATATGATTTGTTAGTACAATAGAACCTTGATTATCTATATATATCTATGTATATGTATCTATGTGATATAATTATGTAGAGGGACACACACGAATAAATGAAAATCATGGTTAATCGAAACTTTTTATAATAATGACATTTTTTATTTTATTATAACTAGAAATAAAATAATGTTTTATATCCAAACATATAATATACAACAAGTTATTAGGGCTTAAAATATGAAGTTATCAGCTTTTGTTTTTTTTTTTTTTTTGTTAGAAATAATTTTTAATGATTAATGATTTGAAAAATGTAATTAATAATAATCTACAATACTGATTATCTTCATATTATTATAATCAAAAATGTAATTAATATGTTTGTCGAATATTATGTACCATAAAATGTTCGATTGTAATTACTTATAATATGTACAGTTTAAATTTTCAAAAGAGTGAGCACAGTGAATCGCGAACACGGATAATCAAGACATGGTTAATCGAGGTTCTAATGTATTTTTAATTTTCTTAGATTTTTACATTTACAAAATATGTTTAGTGCTGAAGTTCAATACAAAAAATAAAAAAATCAATAGCAACTATTATCAGTTATATTTTAAACATAAATTTAAAATAATAAATACTTAAAAATCTCAACTATTTATTTATACACTTATCAGAGTAAATACAAACTTTTTTCCCTTCTCCATCTCCTCTATAAAATTGTTCAGCTCTGGTTTTTCCTTGCACCACTGGATCTACAGCTTCTAAGTGGGATGGATTAGCTACAACAGCTAAGCGTACATTTTTATTTGTAGCTCGATTCAAACGTTCTATGTATGTACCCAAATGATATTTGACATCACCTGAACCCTAAAAATAATGTACATTTTAAAATCTTATAGCTGATTAATATGATAAATTTAAAATAAAATACATCATCTTCAGCTTCTAGAGCAGCGAATTGAGTAAAAATTTGATTTAATGGTTTACGGCAAATATTTGCTAAAACATTCAATCGTCCACGATGAGGCATACCCATTATTATTGACTCTACACCATATTCTGTGGATTTATCTATAACTTGTTTCATAGCTGGTATTAAAATTTCACACCCTTCTAAACCAAAACGTTTTTCACTAGACCATTTACGAGCTAAGAATGATTCAAATCTAATAAAAAATAAAAAATTTTATTAAATAAAAAAAGATACTAAAACTTAATGATTGGTTTTATCTTTTATATTTAGTTTATACCCAGTAGCTCTGGTGAGTCTGGCTAAAATTAGCCTTTTTTGTTCTTTTCCAATTTCCATTATTCCAGGTGTTTCCATTCGTTGTCTAATCCAATTACATTGTTCTAATGAATTAATAAACATGAATTCTACACCAATTGATCGACAATATGTATTTTCTAAACGGTTCAAAATTTCTTTTAAAGGTAATGCATTTTCTTTTCCTCCGATAAATGTTGTGGATGGTAATTTGAACACTCGTTCCATATCAGCTTCTTCTGTTATTCATTCAAATAATACTGTATTATTATAACGAAACAAACAAATTTAATGATGAAATATAATAATAATAATAAATATAATTTAAGATACATTATCTTTTTTTTGTGTAAGTGCACCTAAATAATGAGATCATACATTCACAAAATGTAATTTAATACATGAAATTAGTGATAATCAATAAACACACAAAATGATTAATGATGTTTTACATATAAAGCATGCATACAAAATAACAAAATAAAGGTAAAAATTGCACAAACTTACTACATACCCATTAATTCGGCTACTTTATTCTGAAGGTGTTGAGAATATGTAGTATTATCGGGTGGTTTGCCTACAAATAAACTCTCAGTTTTTAAAAAAACAAATTCAAAAATCAGTAAAATGTTAGTTAAATTGAAAATAGAAGTACTTATTAACAGAAAAATTAAAAATTAATGATTAAATAATTATTTCTAATCTGCTTATAAGCGAAGAAAGAAAAATTAATATACTACATAACTACAGAATTAAATTACTAAATTAAAATAATATCTAATAAATTAATTAAATGAGTACACTAATTTAAAATTATAATTTAAATAATTCAATTTAAGATATAAATACTTTTATAGAAAATTATTTTTTTGAACACTTAATGTTATTTCTTAACACAATTTATTACTCTTGAATATATTTTCATTATTAATACTCATGATCTTGAATAATAAAAAATAAAATAATACTTTTTTTAAAGTACTGATATTTAAAATATTCTATTTTACCAATTTTTAGGAATTAAAATATTTTTACTAAAAAAATTTTAATTAAACTTACATAATTAATAAACTAAACATCTAAGATTTGTCTTAAGTAAAAGATTAATTTTTATAAATAAAGTTTACTGTTTATAACTGGAAAGGAGTAAAAAATAATGTGATAAATTGTTTAAGATTAATGTGAAAAACAATGCAGAAAATATTTTAATGGTATAGTCAGAAAAAGTATGTAAAATATAATTATACATAAAATAGAATAAAAACATTTTATCTTAAACTCTTTAATCTAAATTTGGTTTATCAATCATAGTTTTAAAAATATGATAACTAAGCTAAGTTAATTATTGATAGGTAAACAAAAATCATAGAATAAAAAATAAGCAATGGAATCAAATTATACAATACCAACTTGTAGTTTAAAATTATGTGTGTATGAATAGCAAAATGGACAAAACAGGCGACTAATAAAAATTAATAATGCTTTCAGTTCTTTTTAAATTAAATAGTTAAATTACAAAATGCATATATTAAAATAAAAAGCAAATTGTGAACGAGTACATCATATAAACAAATAATTTAAAATATATGCAATACAATTATAAAATTAATTTAAACAAAAATATTTATTAATAATATTTAATCTTAATTAATTAAAAATAAAATAAAAGTATCTGATGTCAAACTGTCTAAATTTTCTACATTAATAATTAATATTTAAAATGTTAGTTTTTACGACGCATAAATATTAATGAACATTTCTAACAAATTCTAAACATTTTCATAAAATTAATTTATTAGTGTATTTTAAAATGTATTTCTTATTAAATGTATGTGTTATGTCAATTAATTATTATTTATGAGTATTAATTTGCAATTAAAAAATTTGTAAAATAAAAAATGATTTCCATTAATAAAAATTACCATATTGTTATTCAATAATTTTAGTATATTGTAGAATTTAATTGTAAATCATAAAAATTGTAAATAGTTAATTCATTAAATAGGCAGTATAAATTGAAATAATTATTGGTTAATATATAGTGATTTTTTTTAAACATGCTTACACATTTTTTTATGCTTTAATTATTAAATTTTGCAATTCTGATTCATATAAAATTGATGTATGCAATAAGACAATTATCTTATTTCATTTAATATTTTACTTTATTTAAATATTTTTTGAATCTCTTAAGGTCTACTCTGAGGTAATATCAACTTTTGTTTTTCAAAAAGAAACTCAATTTTATTTACATAAAAAATTACTCAGTTCATTTTTATGGAATTATTTATGTGGCACAATCAAAATTTGGATCATTACATTAATTATTATTATAATTAGAAGTTGTATGTGTATGAAAAGTATAAAATGTAATAAAAATATTTTGATAAGCATTTAAATTAAATCTGCGTTATCTTGAAGCAGTAGCAAATAGCGATTAAATAAAATGATAAATTACATCATACTACTACCATAAATAAACAGTAATTTTCTTTTATGATTCAAAAAAACAATACCAATTCATTAATAAATAAACTCCATAAGTACTGGTCTGACTTTAATAATGGATTCTATATATTGAAAAACTTATTAGTTTTAGTGACTTAATAATCATTTGAAATATGATTTAGGTAAATTATATATAAATCATAATTATAAAAAACAAGATATAAATTCAATTTTTTTTAATTTAATCGATAAAAAGAACGAGCATACTTAAAAAATAACGTTGTATACAACTCCAAAAACTTAATCGAGTTAGTACAAAATTCGTGCAAGAAATGCATTAGTATAAAATAATAAACTATCATTATTTCATAAGAAAAATAACTTATTATTCAAAGAACCAAAAAAATGATTCAATAGACATGATTTACATTCAAATTTGAACGTATGATGTCAACTGTACTACTTACCAAATGGAGGATAACAACCATATAAAATCTCTTGTGGAAGTCTATCATCTTGGTCATCTTTACTTAAATTTAAAGGATCAAGGCGTGCAATATGATGTCCTCGTATCTAATTGGCGGACAAACAAAAAAGCACAAACATATTTACTTAAAACAAACATTCAACTCATATTAGTAATAATTTAAAAACATATTAGATAGAAAAATGAAATCTAACTATAGTTTGTTAGGGTAACAATTAATTAATAAATGATAAAAAAAAACAAATACATTGTATTAAAAATATGAGAAGTCAATAATGTATAATAATAAAAAGTAGAAACCAAATTTCCTGTACTTAATTTAATAAAATAAATTTTAATTTTATTGTTTATTATATTTTTATAAACATTACTAAATTTAGTGGGAGAAAATAAATAAAAATCATATTTGAATCAAATTTTTTTCTAATAAATAAATAAAATAATAAATGCAAATTAAATATTTTATAATATTAATATATAGAAAAAATATTTTATAACATAAGATTTATACCAATTTCAATTAAGACAAGAAATCTTGCAAATTATTTCTCACAATAATGTTTCATTATTTAATATTTATTACAATTATTTATTATTTACAAATAAAATAACATTATTATGCATGTAAACTATTTTTTAAAATTAATATTTTACTACTCTGTAAGTAATAAACCTCAAATGCTCTTTTATTGGATAGTGATAATTTACAAATACCTATTTGTAATGGTACCCAATAAAATACTTTAAATAATTAATAACAATGGCCTAATGTGTTAACTATATTTTATTATATTATGCAAAATATGTAAAGTAGTTATGACAATTTTCAAAAATTATAAATATAATTATATAAACAGAGAACATAATTAAAAGTTAATATTCACCATTTAATTACGTACTTAGGATAAGTGAATTTCTTTTACCATTTAATCCATTTTTAATTAACATAAAGAAAATATAAATATTAGTCAATCATGTTTAAGTAAATATAAATCAATAATATATACTTAAATAAATACTAAAAATATGAATATAAATTTTTTGTCAAAACATAATATACTTTGTAAATAAATTGAGATATTTTATAATTACACCTAGTATTTTATCATTTTTGATAGAATATTTTTTGGGCAATAATTACTTGTATAATTGTGCAAGTTATATTTAATATAAAAATATTAATGTTTTATCTAATGTTCACGCATATTCTTACTTGTATGTATACATATTCAGTATTAATAATTATCAATAAAATTACTTGTTATAAATAAAAACCAGTTAAGACATGCACACACAAAGAACTATTACTGAGATATAAAACCAAACCATTTAAAAAAAACCTTACAAGTACATACTATTGCCCAATCTTACCAATAGAATGTTGTCTTAGAACAACATCATGAGGTCTACCTTTTTTGCGAGCATCTACCAAATCTGCATTTGTAAATCCAAGGGGATCAATTTGAGCTACAAAATGACCTCGAACCTATAGTGTATAAAACTTTGGTAATAACTATTTTAGGTATAATATTTAGCCTATCAAGACCAAGTTTATTATTCATATAATCTAAAAATTTACAATCAACATTTTCAAACATTTAAGTATTCAAATTTAAGAATATATACACAAGTATATTATATGTATTTCCAATTTTAGACAAAAGTATAGACAAATAAAATAAGTAAATTACATTTATGTAACATTAATAATAACAGTCTAGTGAAGGATACATGACAAACAGTATTTTTATTTTTTATTTTTTAAATGTAACTCTAAATATAAAAACCACAGTAGACTAATAAACTACGTATTTGAAGCCTTAATAAAAAAAAAACAAATGTACGTAATGTAACAAATGTAAAAAACAAAAGTAACGTAATATTAAAATTAAATAATATATTTTTATCATGTTACAATTTTTTAATTATCAAATATATTGTATACATTAAATATCAGAACTCTATTATTGATGTAATGTAACTGTTTTTTCATAGATTACAGAATGATAATTTGATTTACAGGTGATAAAAATTATTCATTTTATTAGTTTTCATAGTCTACACTTTTACAGAAATACACTAATTAATATAGACCAATAAAGACAACAAAAATAACAAATAATTACAATATGTAGGTAACAATTATAAATGTTATTGTTGACTGTCTAATGTATACTATACTGTCAAATACCATTATAAAAATTTAACAATTTAAACTATGAACTAAATGGTGCATTTAAGAAATACTTAATAATAAATAAATTTGTAGGATTTTACCATCTTTATAATTATATACTAAAACTTTTGGTATATACTATTTTTATTATAACTTATTTTATACTCATTGTTATTTAGGAACATAAAAAAATAATAATTGTAATAATAAAATAATTTTTGCTCTTTAAATAATATTATAAGTGTATATAGTTTTTAATAAAAGATAACATTGATTAATATTTTAAATTATATCTTATGAGTAAAAAAGAGCAAATAATAACAATATATAAGTAATTTAATTCATAGATTATAATTTAGCTTTTAATTTTAAATTTAAGCGTATTTATAATTTATAAAATTAGAAGATTTTAATTATATAATAATTTATCTATTAAATAACAAAAAAAGAAATTAACTTATACTTCCAACTTTAACAAAGATTCAAAGATAAAGATATATTTAAACATATATTCAGGGGCGGATTTAAGGCACTGCAAACTATGCGGCCGCATAGGGCGGCAAATTTTGGAGGGCGGCAAAATTATGTTGAAAATTTATTTTGATTTTGTAAAATTAGGTACATAATTTTTAAAATTGTATTTATCACTTCAAAATCTTGAAATTGTGGATTTTGTATTTGTTTATTTTTAGCAAAATAATATTTATATATTCCCAGGAACTCGTCTACGACAACGACGATAGTATTGTATTATAGCTTATCTTATTGTTTAAGAAATGTCTCGTAATACTAGATTAACCAAAAATTGCATATTAGGTAGGTATTGAAAAAATTAATTTATTTGAGGATATTTTATTAAAGAGGTATTAAGTTTTTTTTAGATAGGGGTGGAAAAGTTAATTTGGCATAGGGGCGGAAAATTATTAAATCCACCCCTGCATATATTCATTTTTTTTAATAGCCATTAATGAATTAATTCATTAAAAAGTCAAATATTTGTTACATATTAAAGTAATTTGATCCTAATTGAAAAATATTTCCAGTGATAATAGAAAACTAAAACTCTAGTATAACTATTTGTGTAAAGTATTAAATGTTATTATCATATAAGAAATTTGAAGGGGTCTACTAAAAAATATTTTTGGTGATTTCTAATAATGACTTGTTTCATTATTGAACATCACTAAATTGTACCAAAGCAGTTATTTACTATTTTCTTTTTTTTTATTTTTAAACAAAAATTCAGAGTCGTATGAAATATTTTACCTGATATGATCTTATAATAGCTTGAACAGCCAAGTGATCATCAATCAATTTTTCACTGAATGTTCCACCTACAGCAGCTGTATTTTGAATAGAAGGTAATATATTAGATAATAACATTTGATTTTTTCCTGGTGGAGCCAGTGAAGGAGGTGCTTGATATGCTGAACCTGGAGGAGCTCCAGCATTACAGTTTTTGAAAAAAGCATCCCATGACTATAGAACAAATAAATAAAACAAATCAATAAATAAAACCAAAATGGAGTCATAAAATAAATTTTAAAATGTTTTACTTACAACATTAACACTTTTTGGATCTGCTAGCCATGCATTATACATATCTTCAATATATGAAGCTGAAGTGCCATTAAGAAATTGCTCTTGATTAACATTAGTTGAATACTTATTGTCTGACAATGTTAATGACTGAGTTGCTCTTATCAAAGATCTAGATTTAGGTCCAATTAGCCATGTGGCAAATTTTTGTCTGCCAACAATTGTAGGCACACAAGGGACTAATTGATTTACAACTGACTGTGCTCGATGCATTATTCCTAAATAAACAAAATTAAAATTAAATTTTAAAAAAAATTAATATTTGAGTTACATATTTTTTTAATTGAAATGCAATAAACGTTATGTTGTATGATACAATTTAATATCATTTTAAAAATTGAAAAAATACAGAAATACAATGTTACTGGTAGTTAATTATAATTAAAATCAAATGAGAACAAAATCTAAAACCACATAAAAATACCATTATTTTTCTTTGTGAAAATAAAATGGAAGAAGCCTAATATAAATCATAAATAATAAAAATCTAATATAAATCATGAAAATAATTTTAACTTAAAAATAAAATTAAAAAAATTTAAATTTTAAAATTATTCAACATACTCCTTTTTGGGAAATGTTTTGATACTACATGTTCATTCAATTATGTTCAATAATAATATACTTAAATAATAGACACATGTTTTTAAAAGTAATTTTTGAGTTCCTCATTAAATATTATGAAAATGTAAAAAAAATATATTAGAAGTATACATATAAAAATTTAAGTAATTAATAATTATGAGTTAAATTAAGAAATGTATTTTTTGTTATTAACAGAATATTTATAGACTGAAATATATTTATTATTCATATTATATTCATGATATTGAAATATAATCTAGATTCTAGATATTTCAATATCTTGAGACATTTTGTAAGATCATGAAAATCTAAAATTACAAACTTTTAAAATACAAGAAAGACATAAAATAATTTACAAGAGAAAAAACAAATTATTATTAGTAACCCAGAAATTTTACTTTAATTAAATTTATCAACTTTTATTTAAGTAGATTATAGACACCTGTCTCATGCAATTAATATGTTAGTCTTATAATTTTATATAACAAAATGCAAGACAAATAACAATTTTAAAAATAGAATGTTCAATTTATTTTACTGGTACAAAGCCAAATGTCAATTGAAAGCAGTACAAGGGCATTTATTTTTCCTTTTAACACGATAAAATGTCGATCAAGGATAAAATTTGCCAATAGGTAAATAAATTGGGAGATAAATTGATACTAAAAAATATTTTAACTTTTGAACATACATAATTGGTTTTAGGAACAATTGTTTACTTTTATTAATATTACCGGCATCAATTATTATTATAACCTAATTTCTAATTATATAGGTATTTTGTATAAGTGTTTTGAATAAGTGATTATCAATTATTTATGACAATGCTAGCACATTTATTAGATTACAAGAATTAATATCAAGTATTTTAATAACTTAAAAAATTAATTAAATGAATATTTCACATCTGACATCATAAAATAAGTGGCAACCAATTATCTGCGAGTGATTATTAAATTGTAAAAATTACTTATAATTATTACGATTTTAAAAACAAAACAATATTTGTAATTGAGAATTCCTAGGTAAATCGGTATTATATGTAATGAAGTATAAATGATAATGGCCCATTTTCATTAAATCATAAATAGAAAGTGGTCTATTTCAACCAAATCAAGTAATAACGAAAACAACACAGAAACAATATATTGTACACAGAGCGGTTTACAGAAAACTAGAGACGTCAAGTGTAAATAAAGATGCATTAAAGAAAAAGAAAAAAAAAGAAACCAAAACGACAAGATACATAGGCTTTTAATGGTATGATTGGACTTTCAGGCGCGGGCTAAAAAAAATTATAAATTTGTTCAGTCACAAATGAAATATCACCTTGACCTAGGATAACTGCTAAGCGGTATACACTCGAAACAGCGGCAATACGGATTAGATTGTCCTATATCGTCGGGATGGGGAGGGGGTGAGGCGACTTTAAATCGTAAAAATCGCACGGAGAGGAATGGGGGACACGCGGGCCGGAAGACGGTTGAGAAGAGGGAAAAACGAAAAGTTAAATGATACCGGTACGGATCGGGAGCAACTTACTTTCTATGATCGAACGAAGTCCACCTTTAATCAATGCTGTTGCAACCGTACGCACTATATACCGACAGCGCCGTTATCGATATGCGGGTCTCGGGAAAACTACAGACTAATTGGACGGATCAGCGTTACGTCGCATATGGGACAGCCGGACACAATTACAAGACCTGGAATGCCGCGGTACGGGTGACGACTACAGTGCGATCGCTGGTTACTGACGTCGCGAACGAGCGCGCAAACAGCTGCTGCAGGCCTCGGTGGTAATGAGTGGGAGCGTGAGGGAGAGAGAGGGCTGCGGCGTGTATAATAGACAAGCCGATATGTGATTAAGTCCAAGGAGCGACTGCGATAGTTGTACGCAAGTGTAATAATCAAATGTTATTCCTTACGCATGCAAGACGTTGTCACCACTCACTTGTCGCAGCGATCGGACCAAAAGAAAAAAACAAGAAAAAGTAACTTTGCTTGCGCATACCTACTGAGCTACTATCACGTCACGCGACGCGGGAGACGTACGGTGTTGTCTCTCGAAATCGATAAAAACCTTAAAAGAAAAACGTACTCTTGATAACCGACTATATCGTGTTGGTGAACGATTCACGCTGGTGTCCGTACGTCCTGTAGGCTATGACCGCGGTGGCCTACCCTTGTCCACGCAAGATGTCGGAAACTACCAATAATACCGTACTGTTATGCTAATTCGCTAATGTTAATTATAATTTATATCAAACTGCGTGTCATTGACTGTTATATTACTGATGATGGAAACCTCTATTTTACTACAAATTACTTAAAAACATAATTAGGTACTGCGAGTTCACAGTTCTATAGGAACGCGCAGTAATAGTATTATTTGTTAATATAGTCGTACTCTAGGTATTGTACGTTAATTTATATTAGTTCGTATACTTCTAATATAACATTTTTTATTTAATTCATCTACATCCACATGGACTATACGCAGATATTGATTAATATTTTTCCGTTACATGCCCTTCATAGACGGAACTATGGCCGACTCAAGAATTTGTGGGGCCTGGTGCAAAATAATTTTTTTTATATGAAATAGTTCTCTTTCTTAGTAATGTATACAAAATACATAAATTGTATTCTAGTAAGATTGAGTGCAGGGCCTTTAAAAAAGCTTTTATTTAAAAAAATTTATAGCACTAGATAGATTGTGATAGCCGAATGAGCTCAAAAAAACTATTTCAAGTACATTATATACGTAAGATACATTATACATGAATGGGGGGGGGGTGAACAACTTTCTTGGTATTAATCTTAAATGAGTAGGTACACACCGGGAAAGTTAATCGAACGTAAGAGGTAAGACAACGGTGAAATATCGATTAAACCTGAACACAATAATGAATAAAAGGGTGGCATTGTATACGTATATGCTCGGGAACATGACTTAGGTACTTTAGAAACATGCAAAATTGTTCATGTATTGAATTATAAAATGTCGATAAGTAAGTCATACTTAAATAGTGGAAATGACCTGAGAGCGAGTGTTGAATGACACCTGACTGACGGGGAGGAATTTCAAATATCGTGGTTAACGACCAAGTTACAAATATACCAGGTTACGTATACCTACGTCACAAATACAGGAGTGCATACGCATTACAACGTGTACCGACGGTTCACACATTACAGATTTTATAGGGAAAATTAGAAACGTAAGTCTTGCACAAACAATAGTATCTAAAAATCTAAAATAATAATATCAAAATAATATTTAAAATATTACATTTTACAATATTTCGTGAAGCATAATAAATAGTTATTATACATATTTCAGTAGCGTCACTCACCGACCGA
The DNA here is from genome assembly GCA_034509805.1 of Sipha maydis. Taxonomy (NCBI): domain Eukaryota; kingdom Metazoa; phylum Arthropoda; class Insecta; order Hemiptera; family Aphididae; genus Sipha; species Sipha maydis. The sequence continues at coordinate 54,541 of JASXSY010000680.1, read as the reverse complement.
TTGCCGAGACGTGTGTGTAGGTAGAACGTGTACAAGTCCTCTCACTGTACACATGACGTACTTACATGTAACCTAACGTGACGTGTACATGTTCTAAACGTATTCGAGCACATTATAGCACTTGAATATTGGAATAATAATAATATTATTGCATGATATTATGTGCCGTTATAGCTCAAGGTTTATAGATAATTTTATTATTTTTTATTTATTTATCTAAATAAACCTAAGGTTCAACTCATGTGAGTTCGAACACTGAACCGGTGGAATTCAATAGATATCAAATATTTCGCGGATTTTAGTCATTAATCACACATCGTTACGATAACATCTTATTTTGAAAAATTCAAAAATAATTTTTTTTATTTTGCGATTTTTGTAATTAAAGTGCTATCTACATAACATTTTTTACGATTTATTTTAATTACTGATATATTGAAATATATTAGTAAATTTCTGAAAACTAATATTATACACCTGTGTCATAATAATTAAGTAGTGTTTCAATTACTGCTAGCTGTTTAACTCTCCTGGCTCAAGTGTTTAAACAAACATAGGTAAAATTTAGTTTTGCCGCCCCTTACATGTAAATATCACATCAAATATTTTTTTATACATAAAAATTGCCCCGGAAAAATGCCACCCTAGACGTGAGCCTATATCGCCTACCTCTTAAGCCGAGCCTGTACCTCCCATTTGTGTGACATCTAGATATACATTATTGTTAATTATTGACTTCATAACGTATTTATAGACTAAAAACTTCTAGTTCTTTTAATTTGTTTTTTTTATAATTAAGTTAACTACCCAAAATAACATAAATGATCTTAGTGAAACAGAAAAAAATTGAAAATCAATTTAATTTTCAATATATCATCAATTATTATAATTTATAGTCAATAATAAATAATCATAAATCATATGATATTAAGATACACTTTGTACAAGTATATATATGAATATGATTGCATTGTACGATAAGCAAACATTGGAGTTAGGAGATTTATGATAAAATGGATTAGCATGGTGATATTCATTATCCATAGAACTGGGAAAACGGCTGCTGTTTGATTACAAATTTAATATAAACTTTCATATTGTATACATATGCTATTATTTATCACAAATTATGTAAAATTATAAATATGTAATATATGGTATTATGAACAGTTTATAATCGAAAAAACAACTAAATCGTATTGAATTTGTATTCTTTAATAAAAACATGCTTGGGGTGTTAGTCCTCAGTGTGAATTTGAGCCTCCTTCCAAATTTCAGACCAGTGGCGACTCTAGGGTTTTATTTTGGGGAGGGGGTCATAAACAACACACACATTTTTTTTATTAATATTTTTTGATATATTTATTCAAATCCAATTAAATGATATCTAGTATACTAATATAATATAATATTATAAACCTTAATACTAAGAGTGTATATTATATTAAATTCGTCTGTTTTTTTTTCGAGGGAGGCATGGTTCCCTGCCCCATCTAGAGCCGCCACTGTTTCAGACCATCTAATTTATAAATATTCTTGGCTTGAATAGTTCCCAAAATATATAATTTAAATTTATTATTTATCGTCATATGATCTTAAAATGATTTTCATGGTTAATATTTGTTGTTATCTCTAATTTAATTTACCTATAGTCAATTATACTTATTTTGATGCACACTAAAATAGTCATATGAATTGAAAAGTAATAATATTATTATCAGAACCCGTGGAATTTACTTATTATAGGTTTAGCTGATCTTAACCAACACTAGAAGAACAAAACAATTTATTGAAAAATATAATTATTAAAATTTTTTCAAACCATTTTTAACTATTTTTAACTTTATAAACCACTTCTTTATTCTCATACTTTTTGTAAAATATATTTTACTACAATGCAAAGAACAAACAAAAAAATAAGTTGTCATAGAGGCAAAGAAAAGAAAGAACATGTTTTGTATTATTATTAAACATGAATAAAAGTGGAGTGTAACAATAAATCGCTTCCTTGTAGTACATCCTGGGTAACGTCACTGACGGTCAAAGATCTATCTCCATATTTAGCTATCAAATCTATGATATCGCATCATCTCTTGGTAAATTGGATTCCCCAAACATCTTCGGGAAATTAATAAAAAAAACAGCCATTTTCAGGGCTCTTGGGATGTGGGCTTTAAGCTTCACATCCTTCAAGTTAATATTGAAGGAATCGGATTACTTAACAAGATTAAGCCATATATACAAGATTAATATGCTGCGAATAATATGCTAATATGCGAATGGGTTAAAAAATCATGCTCATGAACTAGAATTACTTTTAAATAATAAACGTATTGATATTGCACTAATCACAGAGACCCACTTCACTAAATATACTAAAATCTTCATTTCTGGTTATAAATTAGTCCATACTAACCATCCTGACAACACGGCGCATGGAGGTGTAGCTATTTATATTAAGTCAATCATTTCTTTCCAACTCCTTCCTAATTTTTCTCATTACTTCATACAATCTTGTGCAATTAACATAAAGTTAAATAATAACCATTTTACCATAGCTTCTGTATACTCCAAAACATAATATAACATTTTCTAAGTTCTCAGAGTACTTTAATACAATCAAAAACAATTTCATTATCGGCGGCGATTATAATACCAAGCACCAAGCATTGTTGTCGTACAAATAACCCCCGTGGTATCACTCTGCACAATTTTACTATACCCAACCATATACTTTGCCACGCTTCAAATCTTCTCGACTTAAATTCTGATCACTCAGCAGTTCTATTTACTCTTAATGCTTCTCCTTCTTTGCACCAAGCTCCTCTTTATCTCTTCAACCGTTTCACTGATATTGTCAAATTCCAAGAATCTATTAACGAAAATATTAAACTTAATATCAAACTAAAAACTCCTGATGATATTGATTCCGCAGTGAATAATTTAACGAAAATAATACAAACTGCTGCCTGGTCTGTTACAAACACAAACTTACCCCAACCCAATACAATCCCATCCCAGAACAGTTAAGAGTCATCATAGTTGAAAAACGCAGAGCCCGAGCTCTTTACCAACGTACTCGCTTACCCTCTCATAAACAAAATTATAACCGTTTAGCAAACTCATTGAAAAAACTGATCGCTTAACACAAGGATACAGTTCTCACTCATAATTTAACCAATCTTACTCCAAAAGATGGCAGTCTTTGGAAAGCTACTAAGAAAGTCTTACGCTATAAAGCTTCTAATCTACCTTTAAAAAAATCCGATGGGAGTCTAACCACCTCTGATTTAGAAAAAGCTGAGCTATATTCATATTATTGTATTAATAAGGTAAGTTTAGTACCAGAACGCGATCCAATATTATTGAAATCGGAGCAACCTAATTGTCTAGAATGTAATCAAGAATTTGGAATTTCTTACTTGATGACAAATTTTGATCATCCTGTCTGTGATAGATGCAAGTATGTAATTAATAAATAGAATCATTAGATTATCATTAAATTAATTACTAATATTTTAGAATTGTAAAATTTAATTCTGTTGTACAGAGAAAAATTTGGGAAAGAAAAATTTGATTTAATTACTAAGACAGAAGCTAAAAAAGAATATTTATTAAAATACTGTGATATTGACTTGCGTATACCTCCACTTACGTTTATTTTAGGCAAAAATCCTCACAATTCCAGATGGGATGAAATGAAATTATATCTTGTACTTCAAGTAGTTGAATAAAAAATGTTTACATTTTTTTTTTTAAAAAAAAAATATAATAACTGATGTTCATAGGTAGAAAAAAGAGCATTAGAAGTCTGGGGTTCTGAAGAAGAACTAGAACGACAGATTGAATCAAGGCATAAAAAGCAAAAGGCTTCAAAGTTAAAAATGTACAAGAAAAAATTAAAAGGTATATGATTAAGGTTTATGTTAAAATAAAGTAGTATTTACAATTTAATAATTGATTTTAGATTTAAGAAAATCAACTAGAAGTAGTTTGTACACTAAAGTCACTAAAGCATCCCACGAACATGTTTTAGATTCAGAGATATACAATGAAAAAGAAGATAATTATGAACGTACATGTACTACATGTGATTTCCATGAAATTTTTGAAAAAATGTAAGTTTATTATTTTCTTTAGATTTAATTAAAAACTGTTTTTAATCTTGTATTATTTAATAATTATTGTTAATAATATTTTATTCATTAAATTGGTGTTTATAATTATTAATATTTGTATATCTTTTAATGATGTCACTTAATCAATAGTATTTTTGAGCATCATTTTATTAAGTAATTATGTATAATATAATTATTTACAAAATGCTATGGTGAATTAACATTTTTTTTTTTTTCAATAGTTTAATGCATCAATAAAATCAAATATTTTTAAAATGTATTTTTGCTTTATCCATAATATATTTAACTATAAATTTTTTTTTATCTGAACATTGTTTACGTACATTTCAATGTTAGTATAATTTATTTCAGAAATTCTAAGTGTGCACTGTGGTACTTTATGTTATTATAGGGGTGCTGACCATTATCTGATTATTCATTATAATTTTTCTTTAACAGAGGTCATCAGTTTTATTAAGGGTCTAAGATAATAACATCAAATTTATTGAGGTTGCTCTCAGATATACCTTCATATAATAATCAGTTTTAAAAGTGCACTGCCAGTTAAAAATGTTTGCGAATCACTGAAACTATTAAGAAATTGGGCAAATAATAGGTGTCAATATTTAACACGAGTTAGTCGCCACGAGCATATTTTATGCTGTTAGTCGCGCTGTGATCTTTTTGACCGCACTATACTTTTATACAACATCAATGTTATTTTCTACAATTTATTAATTTTATTAATATTAAATAATAATCAATATGCAAGAAAATGTTCCCAAAATTTGTTATTTCTAAAAAAAAAATATTTTATACTTATTTTATGTATTTTTACAAACAAAATGATATTTTTTTGTGTACAGTAAAAAAAAAAATTATAAAATAGAATAGAATATATTAAAAATAATTATAATATTATAAATAAAGCAGGCAGTTTATAAAATGTAGATGTTAAAAAGATATCGGTTCTCATAACGTGATTAGTCAATTAGATCTTTCGTAACGTGATTAGTCGCGGGTTGGTCTATTTAATATATCATTGTTCAATATTATTTATTTTTTGAAATAATTGTTCAAATTAATAGTTTTCAATATGTGATAATAGCTAATGAGTTTTGAAAAGGATACTAAAAGGATTACAAATGTTGAAGAATAAATTCTGCAAAAATCATAAGTATAAATTAAGTGCGGTCGTTTTGACCATGACGTGACTACGGCTGGTTAAGAGATGATAGTTAAATTGATAATAGGACAAGATCAATTTTTGTTTTTTTTATTATTATTTAAAATTAAAGTGGTAGAAGAGTACTTCTAAAATGCTGTCACCAAGCACAAATTGTTAAGTCTGTAATAAAACAATAATTAATATTTAAATAGAAACCTAATTTGTTGAAGGCAACAAAATAAAATTTATATACTTAGAGGTCTGTTATACAAACTGAAATCCTTCCTACCTACATCCTATTTCCTACTTTTCAAATCTTATCTCTCTGATCGCTCTTTTAAAATTTGCTATGGAACTGCCACGTCTGAAATAGCAAGTATAAATGCTGGAGTTCCTCAAGGTGGCATTTTATCTCCATTACTCTACAATATCTATGTATCTGATCAACCCACGTCTCCGAACACCTCAGTCACGGACTACGCGGATGATAAAGTGATTATCTTGATTAACGATGACCCATATTTGGCCTCCACATATTTGCAAACCCATCTAGGCATGATGGAAAGATGGTATACCAAATGGAAATTTAAAGTAAATCAAAATAAATCAGTTCACACTACTTTTACACTAAGACAAGCACCTTGCCCAAGGGTACTTATTTATGGCATCCCTATTCCTTCATCGCCTTCAGTAAAATACCTTGGTCTAACCCTCGATCAACGCTTAACCTGGGCTTAACACATACGTGAAAAAAGACTATCCTTAAACAATCGGCTACGTATGCTTAAGAATTTAATTGGTAACAAAGCCACCCCGTTTAATATCAAACTTCTCATGTATAAAACCTTATTAAAACCCATCTGGACATACGGATTGCAGCTATGGGGAAATGCTAAAAAGTCAAACCTGAATAAGATTCAAGCTTTCCAAAATATGACCTTAAGGAAATTATTTAATGCACCTCCATACATATCAAACCATACCCTACATTTAGATTGTTACTTAAATACGATTCATGATGAAGCTAAACGTTTTTATAAAAAATTTCATAACTGTCTATCCTCTCATTCAAATCCACTCATTAAAAACTTATCATCCCTTACAATCCCAGGTAGCCCTCCAAGGCGACTTAAACGTAAATGGTGCAGAGATTTACTACTTTAAATAATTACATATAAGTTATAACTAAATATATATTATATAACATATAATATAGTTACTAACATATAACTAAACTCGCATTAATTTTACCAAGACGAAAGTGTCATAAGTGGGTGTCTTCTTTCCTCAACTTAAGTATCACCCTATTTGTTTCCTCCCTATCGCACATATACTTATTATGTCTATGATATAGATTGTATATTTCTTTAAAAAAAAAAAAAAAAAAAATATGCTGCTGATACATGAAACATACAGGAAATGAAAATCAACTACTTGTGCATGGATGGGTAATACGTTTCAAATTTGCAGCAGCGATACACGACCGCAGGTACGGGATCGCAACTTATATAAAGAATAACATAACAAATTGTTAATAAAAGAGTGTGATTGAGGTACCTATCTACCACGGTTATCTAACCGTGCTATCTATGTATGCCACTAAAATAGGTAATTGTTGATAGGTTCTTGTAAATCATAATAATCAATCTTTAACAAATTTGGTTATTCTTAGGTTATGGATCAAAAAAATAGTATTAATAACCCATTAACCAAATGGTATTATCATAGAGTAATAAGAATTCTTATTACTCTATGGGTATTATATACCCATATAAATATGATAAATTAAGTAAATAGTAAAGTTATTAAAATAAAGTCTTAAACACAAATTTTTATTATTTTATTCCTTTTTCAAATATTAAATTATAAATTATTCCACCAAAAATCTGCAAGTGTTATAATTTTTAACTGTAATTTGATATTATATTTTGAAACTATAGTTCTTTTTTTTTAGGTATATTAACTAAAATGCGTACCTAGTTGATAAAAATCCTTAAAATAAGCCCTGTTTATTACTATTCGTGAACAATTTATTAATGCATTAATAATAATACACGTAAGGATTACGTAATTGAACATTTATGTTTCAGACTATCAGTCACGGAATACATTTTTACAATTACTAAATACTAATTTTCAACTTATTGTGAAGTGATATTTTTTTGTAAAAATAAAAAATTATCTATACCATGTCTATATTTCTTCCATGGAAATGTGTTGACAGTTGGTTATTGATATTTTCATCTACGGTTTTAGAAGTTTTAAGACTATGTTTTAAACCTGGTTAACAGTCCCTAATCAATTGCATCACAGCTTAATGATAATGGCATGTATTTTTGAGCATATTAAGTCAACATGCATAATATTTGGAACCAAAAAATATGTTATAAGTTATAATAAATATTAATGCCGGAAATAAATGGTAACTTAAATGGCAGACGTACGACTTCAGTCCCAAGAGCTAGACACAAGAGATGATGACAAGTCAGTGGTGTCTGATGTCAACCATGTAAATGAATCAAATGTTGACTCTAACACCGACCTTATTGCTGATGTGAATCTTCTATCAATATCTGAAAATAATATCCATGGTGGCGACATAGGACATAAAAAAGCATCATATTTAAATTCTACATTATCATCATCATTGTCTAGTCAATGTAAACCGTCATCGTCATGTTCATCTAATGCTGTAAATAATAGCGAGCTTACCGAAGACGTTCAACAAATTGATGGTGTGAAATATGTTTGTTATAAAAATGAGCAACAAATGAAAGATATCATGCGATTAATACAAAAAGACTTATCTGAACCATATTCTATTTATACGTATCGTTACTTTATACATAATTGGCCTAAATTGTGTTTTTTAGTAAGCTCTATAAATACATATATTTTATACTTATATATTAAATATAATATAAACATAAGAATTAATTATTTTAATCATGTTTTAGGCTGTGGATGTTGACAAAAGCGTGGGAGCAATAGTATGTAAGTTGGATGCTCACAGAAAAGTTAGAAGAGGCTATATTGCAATGTTGGCAGTGGATGAAAATTACCGAAAACAACATATTGGTATTATAATTTATTATTCATTAATGTTATATTAGTTTTAAAAATAATCTGTATTTTAGGTTCTAATTTGGTGTTGAATGCAATTGAAGCTATGGTTAATGATGGTGCAGATGAAGTAAGTTATTTTATTAATTAATTACAATTATAATTAAATTCATGAATAATTGCATTGTATAGAATATTAATTTTAGTGCAATAAAAATGCAAATTTGTAAATTTACAACAATACATATAATAAAAAATTGTTTAATATTTTTCAAAATGTATAAATAATTGTTTTCTGCTTATGATGTTTGGTCTCTTAAAATAATTTATAACAACATTATAGAGTATTCGAGCCAACTGAATATGATTTAAATTATAGTACAAAATAAAATTTAGTTAACTGTTAACTTTTCTTTTCTTTTTCTTTTATTGAAATAAAATATTTCTATAAATAATTAAATGAAAGACACTATTAATACTGATGGAAATTGTATAATTTTTCTCACTAGAGCTTTAAGCGTTAGTGTAAACAATGTACTATTGAGATACCAAAATTTTTTTTATTATTTGTAAATGAATAAATAGTTGATATTATTTTTAGCCCTGAGAAAATTACTTAGAATTTTCATAAACATTGGTTTATATATAGAAATTTAGTTTTGTTCAAAAATTATATTATTTATAGTAAATTAAATTTTTAATTAAATTTATTTTAAAATATTTATAATACATAATTATATTATTGAACATTTCAGGTTGTACTTGAAACAGAAATCACTAATAAACCAGCATTAAAGTTGTATGAAAATTTAGGTTTTGTTAGAGATAAACGTCTCTTCTGCTACTATCTGAATGGTGTGGATGCTTTACGTTTAAAATTATGGCTCAGATAAATAACAACGAAACATTTTATGTTTTATTATGCATCATATGTTGAACAAATAAAAAAAGGCAAAGTGCATGTATTTTATGTTGTGCATACAGTGTTTAGATTTAATTAAGATATTATTAACTCATGTGTTTCAATATTGTTATGTATAAAAATTAATATGATGTAATTGCCTACCCATTGTTGTATAAATATCTTGAATTAATAAACTTAATTGATATTCAACAATTTATTTTAGTTTATTTCTTTTAGAAGTTAATTATTTTCAGTTGTTGAATTTGTACTGGGTAATTTCAATATGTTCACTGTTTTCTATGAAAGTATTATTGTTACGAGTATTTTTCATATTTCATACGTGTTTATCTCATCATTTCTTTAAGAAAACCTGCATGAGCTTATGCAGATTTTTAGTTTTCAATTTGATGAATTAAGCCAAAAGAAAATAATGATTTTATTTGTCATAGTTGAAAACTGTTAGGTATGTTTCAAAGATTTCTAAACATAGGGTTTTAAAACAAAGTTTTAAATTTACACATATTTAATATACTTAACTGTACAAGATATAAATTATTTGGGTTTGTAAAAAAAAAAAATTGTGACACGTTCCATTAAGACAATATAAAGTATAGGAATATAAGTATAAATTACAGGAGTTCATATTACTGAAATAAATGAATGAAATTATATAAACTTTTCCCTTAATAGTTCAAAACTTTATTTTTATAATGATTTGTTTATATATTTACTTCATATTATTGAGCTCAAACTTAGTTGCAGTTTCAAAATTTTTGAGCAATCCTTCAAACAAGTGTAGTTTTAGTTTATATAATCAAAATTATGTTAAAAGAATCATTTTTTTTTGTTTTATAAGTCATTAGTTAAATAATTCTTCGAAACCAAATCAGCAAAATGAAAATAAAATAAAATTTTATAATTTTAAATATTTAAGTATTTTTTCTGTTGTACATTGAACTGTTTTGTTTATTAACATGAATATATTATGATTGTACAGTAAAATTAATAAAAATAAAACTTACATAAAAAATTCAATGTGAACAAACTATGGGAATATATAGTACATAAATAATTCAACACTTTCTTAAATACTAATTAATATATAATGTATTATATTTATTATATTTACTAGTAATAATTTTAATTTATCAAAATTGTATAATACAAAGTAAATTAATATATTTTTCAAAGTAAAAATTATAAATAGGTTAGTACTAATTAGTACTACAATGATTGAATTAATACAATTTTCTTTATTTAACTATTTAAAATTTATATTATTATTGTTCAGCTTGTGATCGCTTTACTTGAATTAACATATCATTTAGTTGAACCATGGAAGCTTTAGGAAACTGCAATTCAAAAATAATTTATTAATATGTATATTGTATGTTCTATTTTAAAGTTGTATGTACTGCTACTTAATAAATACATAAAATATAAAAATTAGTCATAGAAAATTCATTTAATATAAAAACAAAAATAATATATTTAATATAATTAATTTGATAAAATACTAGTGGGTTAATATCAATTTTGTAATCATATTTTTATTTAAACATTTGAAAAATATTCATATAATAATAAATATATCAATACACAACAATGTTATAAAATGTTTATGGTATCGTATTATGTATTTGTCATTTCTATAAAATGTTTGTACTGAAGAAATTGAATTCCAGCATTCATATCAGGTACTTGTGTTAAAAAATCCTTAAAATTAATTTTGAAAAACAAACAAATGACGAACAAATGCATACTGCGATGTTTGATCGATATATCAGTTTCTGATATTATTATATTATTGATTATTAGGTACCTTATAGTGATGGTACGTATTTTCCATTAAATTTTATAAAGTATTGGTAATCATTATTATTGAATTATTAAATTAATGTACGATAACAAAACTGAGTGGCGGGGCTATAACAAACCAATACCAAAATAAGTCTTATTTAAAAGAAAAATGAATGAACAAATGATCAATAGTCACTCTTCCTAGCATTTTATCAAACCCATGTAACTTACTTGAACTTAGTGATTGAATTTTTTTTAATGTTATAATTGTTTCATAAAACGAAATAATTTCATTATTTTAATAAAGGAATTTAGATGTTAAAATTATAATCAGCATTAGTATCAATCAGTTTTTTTAATTTTATAGTATTTTATTTTTAATTCAACATAATAATATTATAATTACTTACTACAGTTCTCAGTGTATTGAACAATGTTACATCTTCGGGTGATGTTTGCATTCTTGAAGATAGCATATCTATAAATTAATTACAACATAAAAAGTTAAAATCTATAATTTATATAGATACATACAATTTAATTAATTTGTAATCCATTAACACTAGAGTCCACTTTAATTGGTTTAATGGATACAAACTATAAAAATTACTTGATAAATATTCTTAGATTATTACATATTTTACAAAATGTGTTAATATTTCAAAATATGCTTAAATAACTTATTTTAAAAACAAGTCTAGAATGTGAGAATATTTTAAACAAAATGTAGGTGTTAATGTAAATATATTAATATATTTAATATAAGTGAACTATATTTAATATAGATAATCATAAATTAATACAAAGTATACATTGTAATTTTAACATTGTATCAAAAAATAATGTATAATATTTTTGTTATTAATATGAAATATTTAAAATGCATAAATTAGAGTTATATTTGTATATTTTCTATAATTATATTGTTATAATTGTATATTACAAAGTATTATTTTAGTATAATTAAATTGGTAAATTAGAAGTGTTTTCATTTATTAAACTATAACTTTTAACACTCACTTTTTAAGTTATCTGTTAAACCACCATGATTTATATTCAGTACAAATGACTCTGCCCTATTCAGCCCGGATCTTTCTTTTTCATAATCATCCCATGCTGCATTTCTATCATTTTCATCTAATTCTTCTGCTTCATTATTTTGCAGTAATGAATCATGTTCCAATATGTCTATAACGAGATCTTTATGCTTTAAGATTAACTCAGCCATCAAACGATCCTATAAAAAATTAGACTTAAGAGTATAGAAATCAAAATAGCTAATTATCTTAAAATAAGTTATTATTAACCTGTAACTAGTACAGTGAAAAAATAAAATGTTACTGGTACAGTAGGATGTGACACACCGCTTAATTTGATAACATTTGGACCATTATACATTTATAATAGCATTTAAGAATCCTATCTTATCATGTAAATTATACCTCCATACAGGGGTATCTGTAACCTCAAAGTAATACTATCAATATAATAATTGATATGTATGATAAAAAAAAAAATGCAACAGAGTGTAGCACCCATAGATAATACATAATACATGTATTATCTATGGTAACACCGCACTATACCAGTTATGAGTTAAATATTTTCATAATAAAAAAACTAAAATACTTTAGGTAAATTAGTTGTTCTAGGTGTTGTTATTGGTTCAAATTCATATAGTTCTTCTTGATTTTTAGCATTAAAATGACGATCAATTTGATGTTCATCAATAACACGGAAAGCCATTGATAACTTTGATATTTGGCGTTCATAAATTTTTTGTTCCATTGTACCCTTTAACATAATAAAATTATAACACATCATAATTTATTTAAGTATTATATTTACTTCTGAAACAAATCTATATATGTAGCATGGTTTAGTTTGTCCAAATCTGAAAACACGAAATATACTTTGAACATTTAGAGTTGGATTCCATGTCACATCAAAAATAATAACTCGATTTGCAGCAACTAGATTAACACCTAGATTGAAAGCTTTTGTAGATAACAATAAAAGACGCATCCTAAATAATTAATTATATTAAAATAATACAGAATAATTATGGAATATTTAAATGAATGTAAGCAAAAATACTTTAAGTTTGTGACATCATTAAATTGTTCACAACATTCTTCTCTGTCTTTCAAGGTCACAGAACCATCAATTCTAAAAAAATCTTCGCCTTGATACCATGATTTACCATATGGACCACCCATATCATTGCTAATAAACTCAGCATTTTCCAAAAAATGTTGAATGAGATCAAGAGTATTTAATGATTGACTAAATATTAATCTGCATCAAGAAAAAAATAAATGTGTTAACAAAAGATATATAAGGGATACTAAAATGGTTTCTTAAATATTAATTTAAAACTTTAATTTTTAATTTATTAGTTATTTTTCCACCAACAAGGTTATAAATTAAAATGGTTGTACTTAAAGTATATTTAATATATTAAGTATCATCCTGTAATGTTTACTTTCTAAAAAATAATTTGATTTATATACTTTATTATTTATTTAGTTTAAGTAGGTTAAATACAGTAGAGCATCAATTATCCAAATTACAAAATGTTTGTACAAATTTAGTTTTAACATTCATTATGTTCATTTTTTCATGTATATATTGTGAAATGCAAAATTATTTTATAATCTACTATTTCAAGTTTATTGGAAGTAAAAAAAAAAAAAAAATTATTTTAAATAAATTCATTATTTTATTTTTGTATTGTGTATGAACATTATAATTTTAAATTTTAATCATTATTACGTATATGAATACTTCTAATAATATATAAATATTAATATATGAGTAATGAATAATATAAAAAATATATATCATATCATAGGTATGCTATACACACAGTAAATTAGTTTTTTAATTTTATCTTTAATCATGATTTGATTATCAGCACAAATCAATTATCTGCATTCCCCTTGGTCTCAATTAGTGCATATAATTGATGCTCTACTTTAACATTAATAATATTTTGATAAGAAAATATATAAAATAATAAATTTAATGATAGCAGTTTTTTTCTAGTACAGGATATTATATATACAAATATACCTCTCTATAACGAAAAACTCTGAAAGCATAAAACCATAAGGTCCCAAGCAATTTTGTTATAATGAGGTTTTACTGTATATGTAAAAAACCTTTTTCTACTTTAATATATGTAAAAAATAAATATTAAAATTTGATAATATTGTCTAATATTTCAGATTTGATGTTATTAACAACATCAGATTTATCAACAAGTATTGAAAAATGATTGGCAAATAAGCTCTTCATGAACTCACTGATCATTTTATAATATTTTTTATTATTATATTATTAAAATATATACAATTTAAAATGTTGTTTGATTTAAATACTTATAGATTTAAGTATTTATGCGTAGAAGAAACATAAGTATAAGCAAGTCTTATTCATAAAATAGCCCATCAGCTAAATGTAATTGAAATTAAAGCACACTTCCAAAATAAATTGGGCAATCTTAGCTTAATAAATATAATACTAACACTTTATCCCCTATTTCTTCACATTCTTGAAGTAAAGAAAACATCATTATGAACTTTGAATATGGATACACACTTTCTAGATCCTTTTTAGTCACTAAATCTTTCCACCAATTATGATCAACATCTGAAATTTTGAGAGTAACATTTAAACAATTATGAATATTAAAAATAAAATACATTTTAACTAAGCTTATTTTAGTAAAATTTTGAAACAATATATTTATTTAAATTAATTCAAATATGTTTTCCATTAACATTGAGAAATAAAAAGAAAAAAATTAGAATCAACAAATAAATCTTTGATTTTTTAAGTCAGATAATAATTTATATAACGTGTTATGATTAATACTAGTTTTTCATACCAACTTTTGATAATAAAACATTAGTTTTATGGATATATAATCTTGATATCAGTATCACAAAGATATTGACTAATTACTACATTTGATGAATTTTTTTAGATTCTGAACGGAGTGATGGAATCTATTGGTTTTACAATGATGTGTGTTTTTTATTTTTGTGTCTGACGACATCTTTTTTGGCAGTAAAAATGCTTCGATTTGCTTATGTAGCAACTTTTCTGAAAGGAAAGTGAATGTAGATGGTACTTTGGCTGGTCTAAAATCCAACTTTTCAATACTTTTTAAAAAAATCGAATAAAACGATAAAAAATTATGAAAAAACGGGAAATTTTACGCAAAATCACGTTTTTACAAATTACATTTTTTTTAAATGCTCTAACTCAATCTTTTATTCTCAAACGATTTTAAATATTTGTTATAATTCAAAAAGTATAAGTCGCAGATTTTTGAAATTTCTACCAGCTGATAAGATAGGTATTTCCTTTATGTCATACTTTTTTCAAAATATTATATTGATTTTTAAGCCACTTATAGGCATTTAAAATATTCAATTTTTTTACATTTTATTTTTATAATCGTACAAAATACTTGAAAATTTAATAGAAGATTCCACAGAAGTAGTTCTTAATGTCATTCAAAAATTATTAAAATCTATAGGCACAATTTTTTTTATAAGCGTTTGAACAGCGAATATTGACATAAAATTACATGTAAAATATGATATAATGTATAATATTCTAGACTGACAAACAAGGCCTTATTTTAAGGATTTTTATCAACTACGCATTTTGGTTAATAAACCTAAAAAAAAGAACTATAGTTTCAAAATATAATATCAAAACAGTTAAAAATTATGACACTTGCAGATTTTTGGTGGACTAATTTAAAATTTAATATTTTAAGAAGGAATAAAATAATAAAAATTTGTGTTTAATACTTTATTTTAATAACTTTACTATTTACTTTATTCATCTTATTTATATGGGTGTATAATATCATTTAGTTAACCTATTTTGTTGGTCCATAATCTAAGAATAACCAAATTTGTTAAAGATTGGTTATTATGATTTACAAGTACCTACTATCAACAATTACCTATTTAAGTGGCATACAAAGATAAGCGCTTATATCGCACACAACAAAATGTATTATTGAAATAAAAAATATTACTTTGATCATTTGATGACCACTATTATAGGAATTGAAATATTAAATACCGAATTTATTGAATTACTTATCAACTATTACAATCAAAATTAATTTTCTTCTTTTCATAAAATATTAGTAGTTGTGCGATCGTCCCGACATCCAAGCTACGAGTCATCACTGATTATTACTGTTTTAATTTTTGAAAAGGGATACGGAAAACGACGTGTATAGCACTATAGCCCCGGTATTATCATTGTTTAAATGTTTACTAACGTTTTACAAAATATGAAAAACGCCGGCTGCTGTAGTTCAGTGATTACTAAAATTATAAATGATACCGAAAAACGAAGTCGTGAGAACACTTTTATAAGTCTATGATAATTTAATAATCATTTATACAATATATAATACAGCATAAGGCGATGAGTAAATATCGGGGTTTTTCAGGTTTTTCCTAATCGGTTTCGGGACTATTTAATCTTCGAAAACTTCTAAAAAGTTGATCCTATGAATTATAATAATAATTTAAATTGTTAAATTTATAGCTGGTAAGTATCAATGATAAATGTGGATTCTAATTTATATCTAATTTATAATTAATACCTATAAGAAATACAATTTGTTCTTATCTTATTAATATAACAATCAATTATCAAAATCAATTGCGCAAAAATTGATTATCAAGTGCGTATTTAGTTTTTCCAAATACACAAAATAAGCCCAATTGCGCTTTAGAATAAGCACTGCTGACAAAGATATCGGTTTTTTTTTAAATGCTCTAACTCAAAAACGAAAACCACAACAACTTGAAATTTCCACCAAATCTTTATATTGACGTTTTCTATACATGGTCAAGTTTTCAAAGTATTTTGACTTATTTATAGACAATTAAAATTTTCGATTTTTGTAAAATTTTTGTTTTTGAACATCTATAAAATTTAATTGGTTGACCGAAAACTCTTGAAAATTTAATACAAGGTTTATAATAAGTTAAACTTATCGTAACTAAAATACATCGGTGATGGGTTTACTCAAATTTTTTTTATAAGCCCTTAAAGCTCAAATTTGTATAAAATGTGTAAAAATCACGATAATTTGCAAGTTATTTTGTAGATAAAAATTCATAACATTTTTTCTGTTCATACTTAAAGTTCAAAATTTTAACACTAAGTAGATAAGCTACTCTTCAAAAATATTTAAAACAAATTCTACCAAACTTAAAAGAAAAATTTTTATAACTGTTTGAAATTTAAATTTTCACGAAATTGCATACTATTGCATTATATTTCAATTTTTTTTTTATAAATCACGGCTATAGAAACTATATCTATATGTTTAGCCGTGTTATCAATACACCTATGGTGTATATACATATACATTGTATATATCTGTGTTGTTAACAGTGTTTCAAAAACCAAACATAACCTAAACATTTTTTATATATACTATATGTTAATATAAGGTATTATTATAATAACTACATGTATTATTTTTAAATAATTTAACTATGTCGCTGTATGCAACTGCCAACCCATCCTAATTGAAAAATATATTTATCGTTTCAAAATAAAATATATTTTTTACAATATTTATAAATAACAATGTATTATATCCTAGACAAACATATTAACTCCGTTCAGAATCGTTTTTCGTATACAATGATATCTATCATTGTATTCAAATTTAACAAATCCATTGTAATAATGACCTATCCTATAAACGAGTTGCACTCTACCCCCAACTGTACGGCAGAGGCCCATCCGGTTCATTTTTTTTTTTTACTATTAGCGTAAAGTTCTATACTAAATTAAATATTATAACTTGATTGTAATTTGTAATACTACACAACATAAATTTGAACTATATTAACCATGAGGGTTGTATAATCTACCATAATATATACATCTTAAAGAAGAGCCAAGATGGAAATTTGATTTGGATTGATATCATTATAAAATGTAGTTATTATTTTTTGGTATTTTAATGTAAAAGATACATAAAAAACTTTTTTTAAAAAAATTACAAAACATTATGGGGTGCTAATAGAATGATAGGAGTACATTTCTTATTATTAATCCATGCATTTGAAATAGCCTAGAACAGCGGTACCCAATCTTTTTATACTCAAGTACCACTTACATATTTTGGAAAATGTTCACGTACCACTTGACTTAATAGTCAATTTTTTTTTTTTTTTTTATAATACAAAACAAATAACATTATTTTATGTATATATACCTTTAATTTATAGTTAATTTTGTTAATTTAAACTACATAAATACATAAGCATTTTATGCACAAAAATTAACATATCGTAATATATTTACAATTATTATTAATTATAATGAATATAAAAGAATAATTTAATTTGACAGTTTATGTTGTATTGAATGAATGAGACCGTCAATACTGTGTTTAATGTTGGTTACTTTAAGCCTGAAGCTGTCTTCTACATTTATTTTATTCCTATTTTGTAGATATTTATAAAATCAGCTATTATCAAATAAACCAAATAATACTGAATGGTAATAATTATAAAAATTAAATGATTTTTTTAAAAATTTAAAGAAATTAAAATTTTTAAAATTAAAAAAATTCTTTTACGCGTACCACAGGTTGAAAACCACTGGCCTAAAATATTTAGTTCCATAATTCCATAGAATAATAAAATAAATTATCATCTATGTAAATTAATTTTTAATGAGTTTACATTTTTTAATATAAGATTAAAAAAACTTACTTTCAATTTCTTCAATTGAATTTGAATGAGAATCAACATCAGAAGTATTGTCACTTGTGGTTGATTCCATATCTTTTAATTTTTGTTTCTAAATACACAAAATATATTATAATATAATATAAATAAATATAATAAATAAATAATATGTATAAATAATAAATAATAAATTTACTTTTTTTTCTACTTGTTTGGAATATATTGCTAACAGTTTTGGATGAGTCCAGATCATTTGAAGCATATGATAATTAGCAAATAATTCTGTTTGTCTGTATTTGTCTAAATAATACTTGTATAACTCAATTTGTTTGCTGGACATTTTCAAATATATGACATATTCTTGTTTAGGAGGTAAGAAAGGTGTAAGAACAGTATAATCACATCTCTAAAAATAAAAAGTCTATAATTTTTCTTACTGTTATCAAATAGTAATAAGTTTTTATGCAATCTGTTCTTTTGAGAAGCAAAGTACAACAAAACACTTATTTGTTTAAAATACTAATTGAACTAAGATTATTATACACTAAAATACAACTCTTATTTATATAATTTAAATTTAAATATAAATTGTTACTACCTCATTTATTTGGTTAATATTGTTAATTAATTATTTAAAAATAGGTATATTTAATAACTATAATATAGAATATATAATAAAAAAAATATATGAAATATGAATGCATTTGTTTTCCAATAAAAAAAATAACATTTATAGAGATTTTGCACTAAAAAACAAAAACTATTACTTGAACAAATCCTTGAAGCATTCTATGCAGTACATGTGATCTTCTCTTCATTAATTTAACATCCATTGGAGTTGAATCGGAGTATTGTCCATTAGTTATAGGATTAATAAAACGGTTAGTAAAGTCTTTTAATGAACCCAATAAATTTGGACGAATAAAATCTACCATACAATGATCTGTATAATATGAGAAAGTAAATTATAGTTAAAAAAATTAGTTATAAATAAATAGTGTAAAAAAAAATGTATTAAATAATTATTAATAGATAGTTCAGTACTGGTTTCTTATAGCCCCATCACTCAGGTTTGTTATCTTTTCATATATTAAATTCATATAATAATAAATACATCAATACACAATAATTTAAAAAAATGTTTATAGTTTCATATTATGTATTTGTCATTTCTATAACATTTTTTAACTGAAGAAATTAAATTCCAGCATTCATATCAGGCACTTGTATTAAAAATCCTTAAAATTCATTTTGAAAAACAAAAACGACGTAAAAATGCATACTGTGATGTTTGATCAATATATCGGTTTATTATATTTTTATATTATTGATTATTAAGTATCTAACTGCCCGTCACACACAAAAGGATTTTATGACCGACCTAGTCTGACGGATTAAATCCTTAAGTCCTCGATGGATTTGGTCCACCGGACTTGGTCCTAAGTTGCGTCCACTAGTGTGAAAATAAAAATCTGCTATTTTTCACGAATCGAATACACCAGTGGACTAAATCCACTAGTTAGTGGCAGAAATCCCATGACTTTTGTTCTAAGGACTGAGTCTTTTGGTCTTTTAAGACGTACTGAAAGACCTGCGGATTTATAAGATGGTTTACAGTTGGCTTATCAGTTATTATTATGTTAGTAATTTGTGTTAAGTAAATGTTATTTTATACTCATAGATTCTAAATATATAATTTATATTTAATAATATGAATAAACATAATAATAATAATAATAATATGCCTTTGAGAAAAAAAAATTGATAGCTCCTGCAGGATTTATGGTCGTGTACCATTATTATAACTCAAAGAAAAAAATGAGGATTAAGTGGGTCAAGAACTGGTTCGCTTGAAGGGACTTGTTTGGTCATATACTATTAATAAAATAGTTGAACGAAAATGAACCAAATGATTTTAAAATTATCATTAAATAAAAATTTGTCATTAAGGTCCGCCAGACCCGATCTTTTTTAATTAGTGGAGAAGCGAGAGACTTAATTTGTCGGACTTAATCTACAGGATTTTCAATATTCAAGGATTTAATCCTTAGAACACCATACATGGTAGAACTTTTTAAAGGGTTTTATCCGCCACAGACCAAATTTTTCATAAAATCCATTAGTGTATGACGGGCTAATAGTAATGGTACGTATTTTCCGTCAAATTTATTTTAAAGTATCGGTAATCATTATTATCGAATTATTACATTAATGGATGGCAGGATGATAACAAACCTAAGTGGCAGGGCTATAACAAATCAGTACCGATAGTTCTTAGTTGTAGGATTACAATATTGATTACAATTACTGGTTATATTAATTCTTAAATTAACCATGTAAACATTAATGTTATATTTATTTATATTTTATAAATTATAATTATTGGTATTTCATTCACCTCTTATAATTTTTTTTTACAAACAAACGCTTATTCAAAGTTAAATAAATGCATGTTTATCCATAGTATTAAAGAATTAAACTGTCTTTAAGTTCACATACAAAATTAACATTATAATGTTAATACATATTCGTATATAGAAATAAGTAATAAGTAATACATACATTCTTTCAAATTATTTTGTAAAGGTGTTCCTGTCAACACAATTCTTCGAAGTGTTTTAATGCGATTAACTGCTTTGGATATAGCAGAATTATGATTTTTTAATAAATGTCCTTCATCACAAATTATTAAATCTGGTCCTGGATCAACAAGAGCTTCTAATAGAGTAGGGAATTTATCAATTCCTTTAAATTGAACAACTGTTCTAAATGATTGGTAACTTGTAACTAATACGCCACTTTTTAATTGCCACTCTTGTACCAAATTTTTACGACTTTCATATGTTTTTGATCTTAAATTATTCAGTACAGATACAATTAATTACATATATATAAAAAAATATCTTTATACTTTAAATAATATTCTTACTCAGAAAAGTTTAATACAAAAAAATTTTTTTCTGGGATATCACTTAACCATTTATGAAATTCCTTACACCAATTTTCAATAGTTGAATGAGGAGTAATAATTAAGACGGTTTTAATGCCTATTTCTGGATATCTAAATAATGTATGAACTAATGTTATAATCTGAAAAAGGAATTAATAATTATATCACAATTAATATGCAAACAGGTCTTAGTTTAGCTAAAATACAATAACTTAAATAGGTATTATACTTTTACATGCTTGATTACTTTTTATTTCAAAACCAGTGAGTAAAGGATAGTTCATACTTATATATAGTTTGAAATAATAAGATTCACATATAAATTGTATAAGCTTGGAATAAGAAGTTAAAATTACTATACATACTTGAAGCGTTTTACCTAGACCCATACAATGAGCTAAGATTGCGCCACTTCCTTTTTTTTTTTTTTTTGTGAAATCTAGCGATTCAAACACCGAATCCCACAAAAATTTCACACCAGCAACCTAAAATTTGTTTACAATTTAAACATAATTAACTAATTTACTAATAGTGATTTGTATGATTATATTTCAAAATGTGATTAGAAATTATTTTTAAATATAAGTATCAATCAAAAACTAAGTATTTAATACTAACAAAATTAAGGTGATCTGTTATTGTTTTACCTGATGTGGCTTAAGAAATTTCACAAGATCTGGATGAACTGTTATGAGTTCTTCTTTTGTTTCAGAATCAAAATCTAACACTAATTTTTTACAAGATTCAATTGGTGTTGGAGGGTCAAATATTTGGTTATACTAAAATATTTAAAAATGTTAAGAAAAATAAGAAAAAGTTAAAAATTATAAAACGCATACAAGTTGTTGACGTTTTTCTAGACGCATTTTTCGTGATTTTTCTTCTTGTAAGGCATCTTTAGTTAATTCACTTAGCTCATCTTCATTTTTCATTTTACGTATATTTTTTCGCCCTTTAGTGGGTGTCTAAATGTATAAATTTAAAAATATTATATAATATTAATATTAATAAAATAAATATGATTACTTAAGTAAAATATTTATTGTCTAAAGTTAGGTTTAATACAAATGTCATTGGCATTAGAGGATTTTCAATTATATTTTTTTGATCATTGATACATTGATTTATAGGAGTCGTGTGTTTTAAGTTTTGTAAATACCCAAACAAGACATAGCATGTACAAAGTTACCTATATAAATACATATATAAATATAAATATATCAGTACATAAGTTAACAAAAAAAAAAAAAAAAAAAAAATAAATATAATTATTATTGTCTTAAAAAAATTATGTAGTTATTAATATTATTATTTTATGTATCAATATGTGGACTATACATTATATACATGGACTAGATTCAATCAAAAATTGTATTAAACAATAACAATTTTTAATAAAACACAAAAATAAACAAATTTTAACTATATGAATTACATTTAAGTAGTCAGTCCTTACTTAATCCAAATAAAATAAAAAGGAAATATATAATTTTTTTAATTTTTATTTACGAAAAAACTTAAAGACAATAGTCCTCTAAGGTTAGTTATTTAGTGTTTTCTGTACATTTTATAAACAAAATGTCTAAGTCTTATAGGTTAGATAAGGTCTTATAATTTGCTATAATAAATATGATCTAAATCTAAAGCTGTGGCGATATTGAAAACATAATATTTCAATTAAATATCAATGTTGAAATTATTGAAAATATATTAATATTATAAAAGATTTTATTAAAATAAAAGTAGGGAATTAAAAAAATATAATTTAAAGAAAATACAATCAAATTCTTTAATTTTTGTTAAGTAATTAATTTTTTTCATAACACATATAGTAAAAGCAGTCATAATCAATGTTACATATTAAGAATTATTACATAATATATCTACACATTAAATGTCTACACAACAATATTAAACATAATTTACTCGTACCATATTACAATCGGTGGGGACTGTCTACCGGTTGGTGTCTCGCACACAAATATTATATTATCATTACGATTTACACTGTCATTAATAAAAGACTATTATTATCACGAGTTAGAGTTATTATTTATATATTTATATTGATGCGACTCAATAATCAATAATCATTCTTGAAAATGTAATTTTGGGTTATTTTAAAAAAAATAAATATATCTTACATAATGATTATTAACTCAAATTAAATTAAGTCTTAACATACAAAATTAGGAACTTATTTTTCATAACAGATCTTAGTAAATTCTTGAACAAACAAATATAAAGCTTCAATGATATTTACAAAAAAAAAAAAAAAAATAAATAAAATCATAAATTATAAATTCATAATATACTAATTGATTCTAATACTTACAGTAGTCATATTGTTACCATATTCCTCATTATTTTCTTCACTAGATTCATCACATATTTTCCTACTGCTTAATAAAATTAAAATTATAGTTAGCACTAAAATTCTAACTAACTAAATTGATTTCACAACTCACATTCTTTTATGCTTTTTAGTGATGATAGGTGAATATTCTGAATCACTATCACTGTTACTGTTATTATTACTACTAAAAGTTAAATCAACACAAATATTTTTACTTTTAGTAAGTTTTTTTGGTGTTTTTTTAAAATATTTTGATGATGAATCTGACTCATTGGACGAACTAGATGTAACCAACTTCCTGTTTTTCATTATAACAATAAATAATACAAATATTATACTGTGTAAATAATACAAAATCAAATATTTAATAGTACTTTACTCCGGTTTAAGAGTAAAATTAATCAATTATTTTATGGATAGTTTAAGATTAAGGAAGATATTGTATTAAATATAGCTTAATACATTCATTATTTAATCTTCATATAGAATGTTCAATTTAAAATAAGAAATATTAGTATAATTTTATTGTACATTTCTTTATAGTAATTTTTTGATGTAAATAATATTTTAAAATGTATCTAAATTTTAAATAAATTAAAAAAATATCAGTCATATCACCATTATTAAAATATAAAAATTTAAAAATAAGTTTGTACACTACATGTGTACACATTGTATGTGTACTCTTCTAATATTGTGGATGGCTGTACTATAATATATTTTTAATAATAATTAATGGTGTAATCTAATAAAATCCACGAGATACTAGAAAGAAGGGGTAATTATGAGCTGCAACTAAGAGCAATCAATGGCTGAGATAAAGTAGGGTTGTTTAAAATATATTGACTTATCAAAATGTTACCCATAAGTAGTACATTTATTTTTAAAACAAGTTATTGTGTAGTTATTTAAGACTTATTATTATTTATCTCTACAATAATTTTAACTAGATCATATAGTAATATTGTTTATTTAGTTGAGCTACTTTATAATAAACATTTAATTATTTAAGTGCGAATTTTTTTAAAATAAATATATTTTGTAATATTTAATTTATGAGAAAACAATTTAAAAGTATTAATTAAATAATAATTATGTCAAGTTCTTGACCACAGCATTATTCATATTTCTTAAACTGGCAAAAATAATAATATTTTTTTAATTATTTTTGTATTCTATCTATATTGATTCACTTATTAAACACTATAATTAAACTAAATCATAACAGAAAATTACCTTTTTTTACTGCTCATTTTTTTTTTAACTTTTAAATCAAAGTCACTGTCATCACTCAAAGATGGCATTCTAAATGGAGAAATATTATTTGAGCGATTTGCAGTTACAATCTCATCATTTTTATCTGAAAATTCTGATAATTCCTAAAAATTATGATTTAAATAAATTAGTAAACACAAAATAACAAATTATGATTAAAGCATTTTTTCTCTCAAATTTTATAATAAAAGTTATTAATTACAAAAATAATATAAGAGATGTTACTAAATTTTTATTAACAATGAAATAATAATATTAGCATTAATAGTATAAATATAATGTCAAAGCTAATATAAAGACACACATTAATATTATAATATTTTATTCTATTTATTTTTCAAATAATAAACATATTTTAAATAACAAAATTAATTATTTCTTTACTTATATTATATCATTGAAAATAATACTAAAAAGGTAAATTGGTGATATTAAGAAAATAAAACTATAAAATAATAGAATTTTGAAAATTGTTAATACAATTAATATTTTTTTCATGAATATAACAAAAAAATTTAATTTTTTTGTTGTTGTTGACAAAGGATCAAAAAAATTTCTTAGACTGAATGAGTGACTAATGAAGAAGTGTATTAGAGGATAAATGAATGAAGATCATTATGGACGACAATTGTTTGAGAGAAGAAAGAAGTAAATAGGACATCTTATAAGGAATTATGAATGGATAACTACTATAGTTGAGAGAAAATACGAAGGGAAGCTAGGAAGAGATAGACATAGGAAATCATATAGAAAATTTAAGTTGCATAGAATAGAAAAGATTGGAGAAATATTTCATCATTCAACCATCGAAACTTAAAAGTCTTGATTCAACCCAAAGATATTCAGTCAAGAAATTTAAGTTTTCCTAAATTAGTGGACATAATATATAGTACAATGCTACCCAAACTCGGGTCTAACACATTAGAACTTGTCTACCAACATTCTATTTTTAATTATTATTAATATAATTTGTTTAAAAATAACAATACCATATTTTCTTCATTTTGTAATTTATTAGATCCACCATTTATTTCTATCGCATTAATATCTAATTGATTTTCTTGATTTTTCTTACGATAATGATCAATGTTTTGTTTTCTACAATCAATTAAGCATGAATTTATTACGTCATTTATTGAACTATCATCTGGAACACAAACAATAAAAATAAAATTATATAGCACACTGAATGACAAAAAGATTTAATATATTTGAAACAACAAAATTAAAAATGAATACTGGTTGAATTAATTTGATACAAAAATTAATACACAACAGGTGCTAAAACATAAAGCCTTGGATTCCAATGCTAATTGACATTTTTTTCAATAAAAAATAATAAAAATAAAATACAGCGGAATCTCGATTATCTGAAGTAATGTTGAGGAGGGGTCACACGAATATATAAAAACCATGGTTAATCGGGACTTTTTATAATAATGATATTTTGAATTTTTTTTATTTAATTATAATTATAAATACAATGTTATACATCCATACATATTATATAAAATAAGTTATTAGGCTTAAAATATGAAGTTATCAGTCTTTATTTTTTAGGTTTGAAATAACTTTTATTAATTAATTAGGTGATTTAATAAATATAATTTATAAATAACAGTTCATAACCTGTGGTCAGGGGCAGCCTTTACATGTAACATAAGTAAATATGTGATGTGAGTGCATTATTACAATATTTTTGGATTATTATATATATATATATTTTTTTTTTAATAAAATATATGTTATATTACAAAAGATAAACCTATTTTATTTTTATTACATGATGAATATTGAATTTGATACAGTTAAGTATCAAAACCTAATAATTTTATTATTAATATTTCTTTATCAGTTTTTCTTGTTCATATGAATTTTACAGGTATATATCACTTTAGTCAGCGGTTGTATATTTATTACCAATAAGTGCAGTTGATCAGTTTTATAGCAATGTAATTTATGATTAATACTTGATATTTTTTCAAATCATCTTAAATACATTTAAATTAAAATGTAACATTGACTAAATTTAAAAGGGAAGAATTTTGACAATGATGAAAAGACTCTGTGTATGAAAAAAGAAAAGTCAGCAAAACTTTGTAAGTTAGGTTAGGTTGATAGTATTAATTTATTAATAGGTTTCATGTGCAACGGATTTGAAGGAAAACCAAAACCTCAATGTGTGATATCAAACGAGGCTTCAAAACTATCAAAACTAAAAAGACACCTTGAAATTAAGCATACAGAACATGGCATGAATCCATGATGTTTTTAAAAATAAATAAGAATTGAAAAAAATATGAAATTTATCAACAAAAAAACAGCATCTGATTATACAAATTAAAATGCTGTAAAAGTATCGTTTGCAGGTTTTTTATTTATTGGGAAATCAGGGAAACTATACACAATTAGAAAAGACTTAATATTACCTGCTGCGAAAGCTAAGGTTCCTGTAAAGATCGGCGAAAAAGCTGCAAATAGCTTAAATAAAATTGCATTGTCAAATGATTCAATAAATAAACGAATTGATAGTTTATCATGAAATATTAAAAAACAGTTGTTGAGAAGAATTAATAAAAGTTTAATAAAAATAATTATAAATGTGTATGTTTTGTTATGTCTATTTTTATAATTTGTAATTTGAAAGAATTATTAAAATATTGATTATAACATGAGATGTTTTGTAAAAAAAATATTTCTACAACAAATTGATAAGAGGGGTCTGTGATTTCTAAAATTCTTTCATCAGGGGTCTGTGTTTTATAATAAGTTAAGAACTGTTGCTTACAATATTGATTATCTTCATATTGTTATTGTCATAAATGTCACTAATATGTTTATCGACATAGTGTATTATGTAATACAAAATATTAAATTATAACTATTTATAATATGTATAGTATATACTTATTTATAAATTTTCGGAATAGTGAGCATGATTAATCATGAACATGGATAATCGAGACAAGGTTAATTAAGGTTCTACTATAGTTTTAATAAAAATATATCTGTATCAGATAAAAGATACTTTAATGAAAAATATATTAACACCTTGATGCTTTTAACTAATTAAATATATTTATAAAAATAATATAATTACCACTTTCACTACTGTTGACACTTGAGTAATTTTGAGGTATTAACAGAGAATTTTGCACTAAAAAAATATCTTTCAATGATTTTTGTGAGTAATCATCATTTCCATTATAAATATCAGCATCTAAAAGAAATGTATTTACTTATTTAAAAAATTCATAAAATGAGCATTCATACTGTTTGTGGTAACAGCACATACCTACCAAATTGACAACAAATAATCAATACTAATATCAAAATTAATTTTAGTATTACACTTATCCCATTGTCTATGTGTGCTACTAATAAATTAAAAAAAATAATGAAGAAATAATCCACTATTTATTCAGACACCATGCATACCAAGAATAATTAATAATATATTTATACAATTAAACATTTTTTCATAATAATTTGTTAATTTGTGATAGAACACCCGGAATATAGGTATAAGACAATATAATATATGTATAAAACAGAAGGCAACGAGTATGATCTATTCCCTTGTAAATTATGGCCTCAATGCCAAATATTTATTTTCATAATTAAACTACAAGGATTAAGTCACTTATTCTATTAATGCAAATTAAAATACAAAAAATTAAATTATATACACATAATAGTTGACAAAGACTATCATTATTAGCTAGTTTATATTTTATATAAAAATTAAAACAAGATTGATTAACTTTGAGTATACTTTATTTCAACAATTTAATAATAGTTCTTGTATATCGGAAACAAATATATGTTCCATTGCTTTGAGAATGCATTCGTAATAGAAAAAATATAATTTTATTTCTAAATATAGTTTATATAAAATGTATTATTTATTTTAACTTTAAATAATGAAATATTTAACAAAAATTGTATATGACTAATTAATTATAACAATTAATATTCAAGCAAGTCTAATAGACAAAACTTTTCATCCAAAAAAATTAACTATGCTACTTAATTATAAGAAATTCAAAAAACAATTAAATGTATCAATATTAATTACCAGAGTCGGTGTCATCAACATTATTAATAGCTTGTTGCATCGCTTCTATTTTATTCTCTATTTGTTTTGAACTTTTATTTGTAACGCTTGTAGAACTATTATTTAAATCAATGAGATTAACTTCAGTTCCATTTTTTTTTTTAAGACCATGATTAATTGTATAGAAATTAGTCAGTCTAAATTAAACATATGGTACAATAGTATTTAATAAAATGTATTATAGTTATATTTTTAAATAATATTGAACCTGTCATTTTCTTTTTCATCATCAGATTTTTCAACTGGCAATGGTTTACCTTTTGTAATATTATTCATTTTCTAAATAAAAATTAGATTAAAAAAAAAAAAAATCATTATAAGTATAAAAGCTCTACTCTATAGTAATGTAAAAATAAGGAGATACATAATAGTTTTAATTATTTATTACCTTTTTTTTAGTTAAAACTTTACGATTTCTTAATGTCCTTGAGTATCCAGTATCACTACTGATACTACTAAGATCATCGAATAGATCTAAAGGATGAAGAGTTTCATCTTTTTCTGCATCAGGAAGTACATTTTTAGTTGAATTGATATTCATTTTTTTAAACAAAATAGAATCATCAATTCGTTCTAAAAGAACAGTGGGTTCCAAATTAATTGATGATTCATTATTTACAGAACAAACTGTAGAATTTAAAATACTATCTTTCTTGTTTTGTTTAATTTTTGATACAGACTTCTTTTTACAGATGGTGGACATTTCATTAATCGTATTATTCTTCATGACTTTACTTACATCTCCTTTATTATTTCTTGAACTAGAAGACATACAATCATCTTCATCAACAGATTTCAATAATGTTTTTATTATAGCAGTTACACCCGGGTTTAAACTTGAATTTAAATTGAATATTTTTTTAAAATTGGTCAAAGTAGAACAGGTTTTTTCTAAAATATATTCACAATTCTCAATAAATTCGCTTAAGCACTTATCAAATGGATTATAATTAGTTTTTGGAAATAAATCAGAGAGTTTTTCAGTTAGAACACATTTGTATGTATTTAATATAAAATCAAGACACAAACGGTTTCTAACTTTCTCTGTTGTAGAATTTTGACCAATTTTAGCTTCATTTATCAAATATTTCCTAATGTTTTGTTCACGTTCTACTTCATTAACTAATAAACCATTTGGTAAATCTCTGAAAAAATAAAGTAACATAATTTTACAATATTTCAACATCAAGTTAAATATATCATAAGAAATAATAAAATTATATAGTAAAGTAAAAATAAACAAATATAAACAACTTAAAACCAAAAGTTGAAAACATTTTTAGTTTTACTATACAATTTGTAAAATATATTTTGAAGTTAATTCTGAAAAAAATTTTCACTTACAACTGAGAAGAAAATATTTTAAGCACATTAGCAGCTTGAGCTCTTTGCTTCCACAAAGTCTGTGGTTCACAATTAAAGCATTTAGTAATGATACCGCTAGATACTTGAGTAATCTTGTGATTTTTAACACAGCGCTACATATATAAAATAGATCTTTTTCAATATTAAATAAGCTAAATAATTTTAAATTAGATTAAAAAACGATAAAAATTACTTTACAAACATTGAGGTTGCATTTTTCACAATTAGATAATTCCTTGTTAGATTTACATGAAATACAACTATATTCTTGATCTTCACATAATTTATAGAAACAGTTCTAAAAATATAAAGTATAAGTTTAAATAATAATATTTATAATTTAAATTATATAATTATTTTGTTTATATTAAAATAAACTTACTATCTGTATTTATTTTTAACACAATAAATAAATACAAACAAAAATAGAAAAATGACAAAAAACTTGATAAAAAAGACTATCCAAAGGTATAATACTTCAGAACTAATAGTTTTTTGTCAATTAATTTATTACTTGTAAATACTCAATAAATCACCCTAGATGTATAAAAAGGAAATTTTTGAAACTCGCATTTTTAAGGATCAAAACAGTTTTAGAATTCAAGCTGTATATATTTTTTCATTTTTTGCTTAAATAGAGAATACATTATTTTGTTTAATATATTAATTTAATTATATGTAAATTAATATAGTATATATAAATAATAATAAATATAATTTTATTTAAAGATTTTAAGCTTTTATACACTTAAAAAATTATTTTTTACATCAAAATATTAATTGCTCTAACCTAACACGATAAAATATCTTTTGATAAAAACTATGAGTCTTTATGTATTATTACTTTTTTCATTATTGTTTTGTTAATATACAAAATATACAATATATTTATAATTTAAATTATTTGAAATTCTTTTTGTTAAAAATTGATTTAAATAATTTGGAAAAAAAAAGTTAATAAAAAA
The DNA here is from genome assembly GCA_034509805.1 of Sipha maydis. NCBI lineage: Eukaryota > Metazoa > Arthropoda > Insecta > Hemiptera > Aphididae > Sipha > Sipha maydis. The sequence continues at coordinate 22,703 of JASXSY010000680.1, read as the reverse complement.
AATACAAATTTAACTCGATTGGCTACAGTAGTTTTGCCACACAATTTCTTTTGTAGTTTACCTACAACCATTGGCTTCCAATGATTGTTAAAGCCAAATCCAGTGGGTACATGCTTTTATGCACTTCCTTTATTTATAGTTCATCAGTATTCATTTTTTGTATTTACTAATAATTAATAAATATTATTAAACATATGATTTAAATTGAATTAAATTAGGAAAGAAATTTGAGAAGGTAATTCTCTATTTCATACACATCATGTTTACATTTTCTATATCATACATATTTTCAATGTATTAATCAATCAATAAATGCATTTTAGAATTTTAATTAATTATTAAATCCACTTAAGAATACATTTCTCGCATTTTTTACTTTAGTCATTTAAATTACTTATTATATAATCAGTAGTAACAACACTTTTATATAATTATCTACACATAAAAAACTTTTTAAAATAAAACTTACATAGCAACACAGAAATAAATGAGAACTATGAACCATTATCATCTTTTTTGATATAATTTCATTTAATAAATCATTGTTGCAAATTGTACACTCAACTTTATCATTCAATATGTCTTCAATATCTAAACATATAAATTATTGAATTAATAATTAAAAAACAATTATAGCTTGATAATCTAAAATAAAACCAAGTTACACAAGTAAAAGTCATTACTTTTAATACATTTATGAAATGTAATCTATTTTAGTTTAAGTTTATTTGAATTATACTTACTTCTATAATTTTCATAACGGAATTTTATTTCATCATTATCAGGATAAACTGTTGCCATTTTGATTGATCAATGCCAACTTCGAAATACCAATTGATTCACTTAACTGAAAACAAGTATTAAAACAATTATTATTTCAAAAAAAAAAAAAAAAACTATTATTATGAAGGCATTATAAAATAATTAACTTAAGATACATCACATAGTATTAATAGGGTCTATATGTATGTATTAATAAATTGTTCACGGTTAGGTGAAAAAAATTATTACAGCAAATATGAAAATTAATATTTTTTTATATTAATGCTAACCCTATTATAAGAATTAAAGATCGTATCAATAATAAACATTACCAAGGCGAATAACGGAGTATTGAATTTTACAATTGTGTTGATGGATACCGCATAGTAGATGTCACAAGTGTAAATTCAATTTCCATTATTCCATACAATACTATTCGCGCCACAGCACTACAGCACACAGGGAAACAAATCAGTAAACAAATTAAATATTATTTCTATTCGGTAATAACGCACAAATAATCCAATGATAAAAATTGATAATAGGAACACGCCTACATCACTACCACAGGGTGACCACATATAAGTTATTGAAATCTTGTATTTTTAAACATCACTCTGTTCTTCTGCCAAAGCCTACCATCGAGTCTCAAGAAATTTTGAAATTTAGATTTCAAAAATGAACCACTATAATTATGAATATTTTAACATGCAAATCATTTACATAATATGATCGTCGAATGGAAAAAACTATTGAATCAAAAATATTCCATTGCATACCATGGCTCTGGTATACTTGATCATGCTATAGCCTATCACTGAGTTTGCCTCCAAATGTTTGTGAATTTGTGATAACGGATTATTATTTATGTTATCTATTTTCAACTTATTCGTTACAAAATTCTCAATTATTTGTATAGTTTACAACTATAAAAATTATATTGAAATTAAATAATCATGTCAGCGGCCAGTTCGTCAACTTGGACAGACGAACAAAAAATATTCAAATGCAATGCAAAATCATCAACCAAACATCCATTTTCCATACTTGTAAGATTTAAATATTTTCTTTGTACCTTATAAGCAGGGCTCATAACTTATAGCTCTAAAAAATGTTGTTATATCGCTTAAATATGCTCTAAAAAGTATTCATATAAGCGCTTAAATATGTACTAAAAATACTAAAATATGCATAAAAAACGTTTATACAAAAATTATTATTTTATTATTATTATTTATTATATTATTTTATTATTTTAGCTTCGATTATTAAAAAAAAAAAAATTGAATAATAATACATTGGAATTATTGTACTAAATTTTATCATGTGGTAATTATTTATTCTGCGATTGTTCTGTTAAAAAAATAATATACCCGAATACCTAAAAACTATAAAAATAAAATACTACAGTACAAGCTACAATTATATACAATTATAATGGTTCCCTTATCGATGGGATTACGAAGTTTCGGGCGTACATTTTCGCTACGTCGCACGTCGCCTAAACTCAAATAGGTATATATAGTTTCTTCTGATATTATTATATAAGTTATATATTAAGAAAAAATAATTAATACGAATTAATTACTAATATGAACAATTAATATGACTATAATTACTTGTTATTTTTAAGAAAAAATGTTTTAGGCTAGGTACTAAAAAAAATCCAAAAATAAGCGAAAAAAAGCATAATAGCACTTATACTCTGAAATATGCAACATAAAATTTAGTATGTAGCTTCTTACTTATCGGAAACAAATTTATAGCTCACATAGGTACCTCAAGGACCTCTCAAAAAAAATATGCAAATGCTAGAAGTTATGAGCCCTGCTTATGAGTATGCAAATATTAATTGTGCTTACGTCAGTTATGTAAACATTATAACTTCTAATAATAATTTGTGTTTTGAACTTGCATGATTGATGATTGATTACTATAATAAAACAAAACTGGTACTTGCATTTAGTTTTGGATTAATTTTAACTAACTGTGGCTTTTAAAATGATAAATTTTATTTCTGTAATTATTGAATATCTAGGTGGTTTTAAATAAATATTTTATTTTTTTAAAAATATAATTAATCTAATTTAGTGATTTATTTAATTATAGTCTAATAAGAAAAGAAAAAAGAAATACTTTAAAATAATATTTATATTTTAGGTAGGGTAAATGATTTTGTTTCATCTCAGCCAATTTGTTTCTGTATATAAGCCATCTGCTAGTTTAACCTTAATTTTATGGTACCTTCTGATTAGTTTAATTTTGATCAATACTGGATTGTAATTTTATTAAATACAGACATTATGCTAGAATAAATGAAATATTTTATTTAATATTGATAATTGATTTACACTGTACTAATATGATGAAGTTATAATTATATAATCTAGTAATACAATATAACAGTAAATCAAAGAATAAGATTAGAATAAGCTAACTATATTATACAAATGTAATAAAATGAATGTTATTTTTGATGAAAACTTGTAGATTAACATAATTTACAAAAAAATATGTACATTATCTGTGTATTTATTTGAGAATAAGTTGTGTATTACTTTCAATCACTGCTAATTAATATAATAATTTTAATTATCTTTGTTTTACTAGTTGATTGGAAACACTATTTGGAGTTCACAGTTGTCAGATTCATTAATCGAGTATAATGAAAATAATCATGTTTCTCCAATTCAAGTACACAAGGCAATCAGTGTCAAATCAGCTTTGTCCACATTGTCTAATATATATGCTGATCTTGTAATAATATTAATGGATATAAGAAAAAATGATTGTTTAGTTGATGTATATTAATGTCTACAACATACTATAATAAGTAATTATTATAAATGGTTATTTTTGTAGGTGGAGATGAATTTGGTAACTCTTGAACCAGCATTATTGTGTGGTAGAACTATTTTAGTCAATCCAAAAAATGATTTAAAGTTAAAAGAGATGGGAATTTCTTATGAAAATATTGATAATCTTAAAAGAAAATATGATTTACTTATTATACATGGAAATATAGAGGTATAAATTACTTTTTATTAATATTAATTTTAGAGAACCTTTTTTTTTAAAATTATCCAAAAACAAAATAATTTATTATATTGAAATATATTTTTTTCAGGATTATTTAAGTAGAACATTTATTGCAAGGAGAATCATGATGTATTCTTATAAAATTAATAACAAAGGTTTACCAAACATTTTAGATTTTACTGTATTTGACATCTAAGAAATTTTTATACATGTGTTTATGATTATATAAATAATTAATTTTCTGTATTTATATCAAATAATTAATAAAATATAATTTATTAAATAGTTTATATACTTTAAAATCAACCATCATCAGTTATATTTTCTTAATCAAATGTACCTCAAATAATTTTGAGGGTTTTTTTAAAAAAAAAAAAAATTGAATTTTATTGGATTCAAAAAAATGTTTTGATATAGTCAACAACAATCAGTTTTCTACACGAAAATCTTTTGGTGTTGACAATATCCATATTTCATAGTTCTCATCTTACCTGACATTTAGAAGACTTACCATAAATAGAGTTGTTTACAGAATATAATTTCTTTAGGCATTCCTCAGAATGAAAGTTTTTAAGTTTTCTAATATATTATACTTTTTAGAAAGAATACTTATAAGTAAGAATCACTTCGCGTAAAATCAATTATATCTTCAATATCAAATGGTTTATCCTGAATTCCGACACTGATCGATGGCACTGCAGATAGAGGTTCTTAGGCTCTATCTTAATAATATAGGTAAAAATAAATTTGATGGAAACATAAATCAAATTTTTGGTGGAAACGATGACCTTCCTATGTACCAACATTTTAATGTATCAATCAATTGAATACCTCATAAGCGATTGCTCAAACTATGAAAGAAGAACGAATTATCTACCTCCTCACCAACATGGAGGATAGTGTAGATTTCAACTAATCTATAGTCAACATACCATCAAATACAAATACATCTTTCATAAATCCATGACAACATTAACATGTTGTAAGCCAAAAAAATGATACGAGTACTTATGTACAAAGTACAAATTATATTTTTGGACTGGTTTGACGTCCCCTTCCCTTTCCACGTTAATCGGTACTTTGGTAAATTGAACCATCGAGTCGGTAATTCATTTAGTGTATGCCCACTGCCCTATTTATTGATGGCGGTGAAAACTCTTAAAGAGTATGAAGGGCAAGATAAAGAAGATGCCAACTGCCCTAAAAGTAAAATGACACCACTGTTGAAGGAAACACGAACACATAAATTGCAGGCACATAAATATGACCCTAGATGTCGAAGTTTTTTCTCAAGTAAAAAAAAAAATTAAGTAATAATGATAACCGTAGCAAAGTTTAAAATCCCAATAACATTATCAGTTATAAATTTTATTTATAATAAGGACCATGATCACACGACCACAGACTCTGAATATAGTCATTACTTCATATTATTAGTCAGACCCACGATGTAGATACATTTTATCTACATCGTAGTTATGGTTACCATATTTTATTAGACGAAAACCGGGATAATTTTTTATTTATTTAACTATTTTTATTTTTTCTGGTTTACATATCTTTTATTGGTTTGTTGTGTGACGCCGTTGCGGTTTTATTTATACAGATACAATTATTATAAACATATATTTATTTATTAATTATTTACTACTGTGACGTCCCCCGGAGATGAAAGTCAGAAATCAACATTGATTATAGTATGACTACTCTACGTTACACTACTGTGATTATCTCATTAACACTGACAAAATATTAACCCTAGATTACTAACCTTATTTATTCATCTTTATTTCTAACCATTCGTCAATAAGACAAATACTATAAATATTCAGTGTTGGGAAAGTTCCTTTTTAACCCTTTCAGACCCACTGTACACTATAGTGTACATGGTGTTTATATTTAAATAATTCCTAATCAAGATCGGTTTAAATGTTAATTATGATTCTCTAACTTATGTAAAAACATATGTTTAGTACGAAAAAATATTAATTGAACTCTAAATTTAACCGTTAACTAGTAATTTCACTTTTTGTAAAATTATTTCTGGATAATAAGAAAATTTAGTTTTGTCGATGATTTTATTTTTGTATAAAATCAACACAAGATCGCAGCACATCGGAAAAAATATGTCAGGGAAGGTAGTCTCATAGGCAAAATAAAGACTTCAAAATTAATTATTTAAACGTATTAGTTCTAACGCTATATACAGATTTACGAGTGTACACTATAGTGTACATTGGGACTAGACGTCATGCACCTCATATGTGATATAGGCATGGTTTATTGTTACTAGTTGGTTTATTTATACAATTCTTGGATTTTATATTTGATAGTTATTTATCTTATTTATGTTTTCTCGTCAATTAATTTTTAACAAAAATTACGGCCATATTACTTCATAATGTGTAGTATTTATGATATATTTACAATATATACATTTATAATATAAATGTTATATAATATTATTTAGGAGGTTTATTTTATCGTTTATAAACTGTAAAGACGACAGATATACCGTATCGTAACAAAATTTATTTATTTATTTCAATGATGTACTTAGTTCATTTCCAACAAAAATATTTTTTGAATAAAGGTATCCATTAAGACCCAATATACACTATAGTGTATATACTTAAATCTCAGCTAAAAATATGTAAAAAAAAAAATTAAAAAATATAAGTGGTTTTATAATTATATAAACAATTCAAAAAAGTAAGTATTAATTTTTTTTACCTGATAATAAAAGTTCAGGTTTGAAAGGGTTAAATTGATCTCGTTCCGTTCCTATTATATGAACTCGTTCTAGATTTTCGTTCCTTATTCAAAGAAGGAACTCACTCCAAATTCAGTTCTTCTACAATAGGAACTCGTTCCAATTATCGATCCATTTTTTTTTTTAACTTACCTAATCTAGCGGTTTTAGAATATTGCCTTTTTATTTAAGATGTTAGGTCAATAAATGAATGACAACTTAAAAAAAGGAAACTAAACAGGAACTGAGTACTTAACAATTGAATTAATATAAAAAAAACAAAAATGTATAAATAATGAATTAATAATATAGATTATAGGTAGATTTGATTTGTCTTTCCTGTAGGTACTTACAACTTTTAAGTATAAATAGTATAACATAATAACTTATAAAATAAACAATATTAAATAATATTAAATATTTAAGAATAATACATCTGTCAACTTGCATCAACGCATAATAACGCTAATATAACACAATGTCTACTACACGACTGTACGATCTACATACTACATAAAAATAACTATTAATTATATATATATTGTAAAACCCCTATTAAACTATTAATTTTATACACCGCGATAAAAGCATAACGATTTTCTATTTATATTGTATTAACAGTTCATATTTTATTGTATGTTTTACGTTTTTTTTAAACTTATTAATCTCATTTATATACATTTTTTTATCCATTCCATTGTAACAGTTTTATGTTTGATTCTTACACTGTGTCATATTGGCAACCCGGTAGACGGGCAGTTCACTATAAATAAAGTTGTTTCTCTCTCTAATAATCATTCGGAAATCACCAAAATCTATTTAAATATTAAACCGATAATATTATTATGACGATATATTACGGTATCATCAACCATACGATAATAAATTAATATGATAAAAATCATAAATATATATATGTAATAACATTTATAAGTCAATCGATTCATTTCTATATCCCACATTTCTGGTATTCTTACAATCCAGTACATAAATATTAGCATTGTCACTGCGGTGTGTAGGGGTCCATGTTATTACTCATTAATCGTATAAATAAACTAATAATACCTTCTTTGTTAACGCGTAGAATCAAAGATAAACTAAATTACAATTAAAAGTTTGTTTTTAAAATTTCTAGAGGAACTGTGATTTTCGTTCACGTTCCTCAATATAAAGAATTCGTTCATATTCTTTTTCCTTTATTTTTAAAGGAAGCAGTTCCAAGCTTCGTTCTTACAAAAATAACTCGTTCCAGGAATCCGTTCCTTTTGGAACGAGTTCCTTCCCAACACTGTAAATATTATGAACATTTAACCATTTGTAATTGGTTTAATTCAAACATATAATTTATAAAAAAACAATTATTACAATTTTTTGTATAATTTTATTGTAAATAATATTAGTAAAAAAAAAACATTTTTCCTCATTTTTAAAATTTAAAATCGTTAAACCTCAACATAAATTATAAATTTATAAAGGTATAAAATAATTATACAAATGTAGGCAATACACAGGTTATTAAGAATTACAAATTGGACAAGTTACTATTTGATGTTTTCCACAAATGTGTTTTTTACATGTTGCACATTGAGTTTTTGTCATTCGCCTTTTTTTATAGTTACAAAAGTTGCAAATTTTTCTTTTGTTGGTTGATGTTCCCTCTTCTGTTTCTTGAGGTTGTAGTTGAACTGTGTCTTTTATTCCTAAACTATCTTCAATATGTTTTTTCAAATTTGTCGTCAATGTGGGAATAGAAAGTCTTGATGTCATCCAATCTTCACATAATTGTTCTTGTAAACGTATCATAAATTAAAAACGAGGTAAGGGTTTCGAGCCTGAAGTATTATTTTTGCAAAAATTATGTAAATAAATAACATATGAATTAATTGAAGTTATATTGATCATGTTATAGAAAATATAAAAAAAGTCGGTGTCAGCATCACTATCGTCTTCGCAGTCTTCTACTACATCTTCATTTTCACTATCTTGTTTTTCCAGTTCTTCCAGAACCTTCAGTACATCAATCTCATATATATATTATTTCACGTGCCATCTAGAAAATGTTTAATAAATCCATTTATTCCAATTTTACAAAAAACACCATTGTTTATAACGATACGTCGCATGAACGAACAAAAAATAACGTAGTATGATAACTATTCGTCGAATAAACGAACACAAATATACTACAATTACTTCAATTACTTACCATTCGTCGATTCGGCGAAGTAGTTCTCAAACAATCAACGGCTGAAAAGTCACTATAGTCATACTAGATTGGTAAACGTTATTGGGATAGATATAGGACATAATATATGAGAGATACAAGGAGGGTTTAATAATATTAGATAAAACGACTAAAAATAGCAACAATAAAATTAGTAGTATTCGTCACATTGACGTATGATTAGCGATCTAGGGTTAAGTAATGGTCGATTCTTTTAGCGTTAACTACAAATATCATGTTGAAACGAAAATACGAAGAACGTATTCGACAAAAATAATAGTCACTTAGTCGGGAGAATAATTAAAATTACATTTCATCAGTCAATTATTCAACATTTTATTTTATCATAATAATAATATTATGGTTTTTTGAACTAGTTTTATATATACAAACATACTTTAATCATTCCGGGACAATTGGCTGTCCCGAAACAAATCATCGAGATGCTATATTCGAAATTGGTACTGTCCCGGTCAAAGCGGGACGTATGGCAACCCTAATCGTAGTCCATATATTAATTTAGTCAGTGATACCAAATGTGTTATATAACGCTAACCATAATGTCTGGCTTACCTAATGATTACAGAAAATTTTTACCTTCATACTGTTATCATTAATTTAAAACCCGCATGTCAATCATAGGCATGAATTTAATCTTTTCTACGGCATGTACGTGAGACCTGTTTGTAAACTGATTTATGAGACTTGGTATAGTACTTTTATATTTTGGTTTCTGTCTCAGGGAAGTTTTAGATATCTATTTAAAATAGAATCTAATGAAAATACTGCAAGTTTTATTTTATTAAGTGATTGAATGTACGGTGCACGAGTATTGTGTATAGATTTATTAAGATTCAATATGTTTATTGTTCTACCATTTTACTATTGTTTTTTTTATTTATTTTGATAAATAATACATTTCATTTGAATTATTAAGTTCGTTATTGGTGATTAATAATCAAGGATTATCACATATTAATTCTAATCTAAAATATTCAATATTATAATTTTTTTTAGTATTCTGTTAATAACTACCATGAGTGAAAATTCTCAGAATAGAATATTTAACAAATACTCTCAAAATGAAGAGTATTCTAATAACTGTGGTAGAGGACGAGGCTATTTAACTAAAATGATACAACAAAGACATAGTTTTCAGAAAATTGAAGTTTCACCATCAAATATTGATTTTTTTAAAGAAACAAAAGAGCAAAACATCCACAATAATGGAATTAAACCAATAAGATCAACATATATTCCACCTGAACCTGATGAAAATGATGAATCTATTTATGAAACAGGAATAAATTATGGAATAAATTTTGATAAATTTAATGATATTGAGGTTAAGGTATCTGGTAAAAATGTACCAAAAATAATAGAAAGTTTTGAAATATGTAATGAAAAATTAATGGTGAATATTGAAAAATGTAAATTTATAAGACCAACCCCTATACAAAAGTATACCATTCCAATTATTTTATCTGGTAAAGATTTAATGGCTGCTGCTCAAACAGGTTCTGGAAAAACGGTAACTAATTATATTTTAAAATGATTTAACAATTTTTATTGCTAAAAAGCTTAGTTATATTTCTTTAAAATCAAAAATATTTTATAGTATAAAATTAAAAAATCTGCTTGGTCAAAAATTATTGAAATTATGAAATGTTTAAAATGCATGGTCACATATATTTAATTGCTTATTATATATTTACCTCCAAACCATTCCTTGTTGATTTTCAAATTTCCGTTATATATATTTTATATATTAACACAATATTTATTATGATTGGATCAATTATAAACTACATTTTTCAATTGTTAAATTGTTTATTTTTTTTCAGGTTGCTTTTGTTTTACCAATTTTACAAAAACTGCTCATGGAACCTCGTCCAATAGTAAAGGATATCAATCATTGTGAACCACAAGTAATTATTATGGCTCCTACTCGAGAACTAGCTGTACAAATTAAAAGTGTTGTGTTGAAATTAAGCAGAGGTACTATGATTTCTTCATTGGTATGTTATGGTGGTACTTTAGTTTCTCATCAAATACATCAGATTCTTGTGAGTAATTTTTTTTTTTTTTTATTAATTAAAAATTATACAATCTGTACCCATATGATACAATAAGCATAAAGGAGTATAGAAATAGACAATAGTATAGTGATTAATTATAAATATAAGTACAATAGTTCCTACTTATAAACTAACACTAATATTATTTTGTATGAATACATGAATTGAAGAGGTCCTCTGACAATACTTTATCAGGAATATTTTTATTATAGTTGTATTATTGTTTTTCTTATGAATAAAATTAGCTGCTTTTTTAAAACAAATAATTTAAATTATATATGGTATAGAATTTACTTGTTACTAATATTTTAATTCTTAAATATTTTTAATTAGAAAGGTTGTCATATTCTTGTTGCTACACCGGGTAGATTAAATGAGTTCGTTCAACATGGTCTTATTTCATTTGCATCAGTAAGAATTTTTGTTTTGGATGAAGTAGATCGAATGTTGGAAATAGAATCAAAATCGGATGTTGATAAAATTTTAGATCATTCATCTATGCCATCTGTTGTAAGTTACCTATTGATTAAGGCTTGGAATTTATAGCTTTAAATAATTTAAATTATGGCATTTAAAATACTGATAGCACTATAAATTAATAAAATAGTAAATATAAGTTAGTCTTTCAAGGGCTTTATATTTGGAATAGCTTAAACATTTTCCATTATTTCATACAAATAGTTGTTTTTACAACTCAAATATTGTTATACCTATATAATTTACAAACTCTAATTTTATTTATATATATGTATAACTGAATAATAAGTTGATATATTATGTTTTAAATTTGAATGATTAAAGTTTATTTCCAAGTAATATTTTGTAACAATAAATTACCACTCTTAGCATAGTTGCAACTAGTGTTTTATTTTTAGGATGGGGAGGGTAAATTTTTTTTAATATATTTTAATTTGTATCTGTATCTATTATGTGGAAGAGATAAATATTTAGGGGGACGAAATAAATATTTGGAGGGCTAGGCCCCCAAAACCTTCTCTCCTTATTTGCGCTTATGACTTAATCATTGGGTGTTATTAATTAAAATACATTTAGGATGGTTTCTTTTTATATGTTTCTAGTAATTGCAGTTCTTATTTTAAAAAATTCATGTTGAAGCGATGAGCAAATTTGAATAAAATGTATTAAATTATATTTATATATATAAATATACCTTAAAATAACATTTTTAGTTCTAAATTAGCAAAATATTTATACAAATTGTAAGTAAGCAAAATTGATCAACAAAAATTAATAAAATAATAAATAAAATAAAATTAATAATTAATAAATAGAACATAAGGGAATTATAAACAAATTTGGGTCTTAAGATATTTTAAGCTTTTGCAAAAAAATAAAATGTAAATGCTATAACTTTAGAGCCCTGTGAATGGCTAATAAATAATTAACAATTAAAGGTTTTTTTTTTCTTTTAAAGATGAACAGACAGACAATTATGGTATCAGCGACATTACCTGATTCCATACAGGAGTTAGCAAAATTTTATTTAAATAGAAATTATCTATTTTTAGCAGTTGGTATTGTTAGCAGTGCTTCAAGGGATATTAAACAAAATTTTTACCTAGTAAACAAATTTAAAAAGCGAAAACACTTGATTGACATTTTGCAACAAAGTTATTATTTTTTATAATTTATTATAGTTAAATATCTAAACAATAATTTTATAAAATGCATTATTTTCTAGATTCAGAGGGTACAATTATATTTGTTAATACTAAATGGATTGCTGATTTTCTAGCAACATACCTATGTGAAAAGAATATTCCATCAACAAGTATACATGGTGATCGTTTACAAAGTCATAGAGAAGAGGCTTTAAGTGATTTTAGTAATAGAAAAAAAAATGTGCTTGTAGCAACAACCGTAGCTTCTAGAGGTTTAGGTAAGTAAGTTTAAAGTAACTTAAATTGCAAATTAATAATTATTTTTATTAATAATTTAAATTATTAAAATAATCTTATATTGATAAATAAATTAATATGATATTCTTTGTTTTATTTAATTTGTTAATTAACTAATTTTAGTTATTTGAGCTTTCTTTGAAATAAAGATAATTCAAAAATTACAATATAAAAATAACTTTATTTTTTACATATTATAGAAACACTAATAATATAAACACAATTTTATTAGAATTATTGCTTTGAATTATTCAATGTATACAAAATTTGCTTATTGTAAATAACTAGAAAGCTGTATGATATTTTATACTTTTATCATATAACTTTAATTTTTAGTATTTAAATAAAATGTTTATTTATTTTTTTAATTTAAATATTTTAAATTCTAGATATAAAATATGTAAACCATGTTATAAATTATGACATGCCTCGAGATATTGAAGAATATATACATAGAATTGGGCGTACTGGTAGACTTGGAAATATGGGAACTGCCACATCTTTCTTTGATATGGAACATGATTATCATTTAGTGGAACCAATCATAAAAACTCTTTCATCGGTATAAAATTTATATTTTTATATAATTAATCTAGGTTATTTTTAGAAAAGTTAGAAATGTTTTGATTTAGGCAAATCAAGAAATACCTTACTGGTTGCTTAAACTTGGACGGGAAGCTAAAGACAACAGTGTTGCTGATGATCAGTATGGAGGCACCGATATTAGAATTGTAAAAATGAATTATTATATTTACTATTTTACTTTATATAAGTTAATTCATATATCATTAAAATATTAAAATACATTTTGAATTAACTAATATATTAAACATTATGTATTTTTAAAGGTTATTTCCTTACTAATAGATTATCATAATTTTTATTGTACCTATTAATTTGTGTTTACAGAAGTCAAACACATTTGATGAAAATGAAGAATGGTGATGTCGTACTTTATATTAAACTGTATGAGTATCATTTTCAATAACTGTTATTATAAACTATTGTTATTTTATTTATTATTATTATTATTTTTTTTTTTTTTTGCAATCTTCTCTTATTTCTTATGTTAATATAGTTCATAAATATAACTTTCTTAAATATAATTAAAAATATTAGTTTCTTAAAAGGTTATTAGTTGTTATTCAGATGTATTGTATTTTTTTTAAATTTAATAATCTTACTCATTTTATAATACATGTAGAAATTATGATTACAAATAAAGTTTAGTATTCTAGTGTTTGAATTTTGATTTTTTATATAAACTATTTAATTATATAGTAAATTAAATGTTTAGGTGGCCTGAAATTAAAGATAAAGAAAATGTAACTTGCTTGCTTGGAATTTATTATTTTGCTTGTTTCTCGTAAAATAAAAATTGTATTACATTTTCAAAAAAAGAATTACAAGAAAATATTAAAAGCTTCAGAGGCATAATCTGATAGTATTGTATTAAATAATATACTAATAATAGATATTTTCAATTCAGTTTTTGAAGTTATAGTTTTTTGAATAATTTGAAAAAAGTAATATACATTATATCTTAATTCTGTCAATTATTAGTAAGTAAAGAAAACTTGTCTTAAAATTACTATGCTAAAAATATTGAAATTAAGTAAAAAGAACAACTTTTAATATAGTTACAACATTCATATACTCAAAATCAGATACTACTACATTATTTTACAATCAAAAAGAAATATTTAAATTAAGTAAGTACTAAACAATTAATAGAAATTACATTTATTTAGGCATCATCATTTTCCTAACTTGCCATCTAAGTTTATCATGATTATTTTCACCTGGAACTTTATTAATTTGCCACTCTGTTTTATAATATTGATGTAAAGAAACTGGATCCATTTTTTTTCTTTTCAAAACTTGTGAATAACTGTTATCTACTAAAACAACAAATTAAAAATCATCACATTATTTACTAATTTTTTTAGTATAAAAATTGCATTGTTCCAACAGTACAGGGTTGGTCTCAAACGTCACATTTTTTTCTGATGCGACTGAATATCACAAACTGACCGAACTGGTTGGATAGAGCAGTAGGATTCTAAGCTTTCCAGCGATTTTTGTATCAGTTGCCTCCAAAATCTGGGAGTGTGTACATGCTCGATATCGTGAACCACTGTAGTGTGAATTCATCAAAATAAAAAAGGAGTGATCTCTTGATTAGCAATTAAGTTATACGTTAAACTTAAAAAGATGTCGCTGAAAACAAAATGTTCTCCATCTATCTCATGACAAGCGGGGATACTTACCACTATATTACTGAGGGATTAGGGAGTATGTACTTCATGGAGAGACTATAAATGCTTAGTTTTACAACTCAGTACTCATGAGATTGACCCACAGAATAGTCTGTGTTCAACCCGAAATCGGGAATTCGTGGAATCTCTACCACGACTATGCTCTGTCACCACCTGCTACCTGACTTGTCAACGCACTGAAACGTTGACGTAATCCGGACTTGTCACCACCAGACTTCTTTTTGTTCTTTCGTCTAAAAAGACCTGAAAGGTACGAATTTAGACACCACCAACTATATCAAAACTATTTCAACAAGGCTTTCCAAGCGTGGCAGAAGTGTACCGATGCGGAAGGAAATATTAAGAATATTAAGTTTTTGTATAAAATGGATAAATATATTTTCCAAAAAAAATACGACGTTTTACTTTTGGGACAAACCCTGTACAATGTTTAATAATCTAAGCAATAAATATATAATTTGTTGGCTGTATCCTATTCATAGTTCTTTACAAACACCAAAGAATCAACTGTAGTCGATAACTCATGTGATAGTTTGAATGAGAAATAATATTATATGAAGTTATTGAGATACATCAAATTCATAAGAAAATTCTTATGAAATTTAACTATTAATAAAATCGTACAAAACTAAATAATTCATCATGGGCAAGTTTTTGAATAATCTATATCTTACTTGGATCTTTATATTGTAAATCAGTTTGAACACCAATGGTTGAAACTGCTTTAGAACAAAGTTTCATTTTTGAACTTTGGCGTGATAATCTTTCAAATACATCATTATTTTTCCTATTACAACATTTGTTTTTACATTGACTATCAGAAACAATAACTTTTTTTTCTTTTAATACATTTTGTTCTTTAATATTTAAGTCTATATCATCCTTTTTATTTCTATCAACAAGTATTTTTTGTTTTTCATATTTAATAAGTTTCTTCAAATCTGTAATTAAAAATAAAAAAAATCTTAAGTACATTAATAAAGTTTAAATTTGTAATGATAAATACTTATAATATAACAATAAGTTTATAAGTATAAAATTACAAAAAATATAGGTGCCCGGTAAACTAGACTTATACCATTTATCTTAATAACTCAGATAATACTTTATGTATAATTCAACTTTTCATATTACTCTTACATGAATCCAACAATTTATAACTGGTTTTTTACATCCATCTACTCTTTTGGTTTGTATTGATTTCCATGGCAATTTTTAAAGAAACTGTTTTCACTCACAACATCTTCAAACTAGTTCAACCTCTCATATTTCATTTTATTTGGAATTATTGCTACTTATAAATTGCCGTCTACAAATTCGTTATTTATTTTGTCTATTACAATTAACTCAAAATCAACCCTGATGTTAAAATAATTTTAAAATCATAAACAAAGCAAAATATATTTAATTTTTTTACCTTTCATAAATTTTTGAAGCAAATGAGGTTCGATATCCTCATATCCCAAAACATTAAGATGACGAAGAACTTCAACAGGATTAATATCCATTAGAACTAAATGCTAAACTATAATATGTTATACACGAACTAGTGAAAAATATATAGTTACTTGCCGAATGGTATTTACTAATTAATTAATTTGTGTTATCTAATTCTTATACAGTTTAACTACAAACATCTAATATAACTTTCCTAACACAAGGATTATAACATAATAGTCAATAAAACTTGATGATCAAATTCGCGATTACGATTAATTATATTAATAATTCTTTTGTACAATATAGTTGTATTGATAAGAAATTTAAATAACGACGTTAAATTAAAAGAATTTAAAAAATAAGAAATGAAAATAATGTAAAATAAGATAAGAGTAAAATTGATTGGTTGATTATTTGGTATGTTATCAATATTTGAAATCTGGTCATACTGTGTTTTAGTAATTGTCTTTTAAAACCATTGTCCACTATTCGTTATCTACAATTGTGTTTAAAACTTGAAAACTCAAATATATGTGTTAACTGACAACCAATTTTTTGATTAAACAATAATTATTTTAACTGTCAATTTATTTAAATTAAAATTTACTTAAGAGAAACAAATAAAATGGAAATCAGTGACCCTTATTCAAAGTATAAATATATTGTAAAGAAATGGGAAAATGAATTTATAAAGTCTAACAATCGCAACCCTAAAAAGGTAATGAAAAAATTATTTTATATGAATTGAATTAATTGAATGATTACACAGATCACATGAATTTCAATTTTTCGATTTTATTATTTTAGGAGGATATAAAATTAGCTGAACAAAAAGTACGTCATGCATATAGAATATATTGGAAAATGAAAACTTCTTTACTTGAAAAAACACTGACAGGTGGCTTAGAAGAAACGGATGATTCGACGATTGATGAGCAATTATTTCTCAATAATATAAAAGACCAAACTCAAGAGAATAAACAAAGTAATGAAAATTTATTTATTGAGGTAAGCAAGTCATCAGTTTGGGGAGAACATCTGAATAACAAACCAAAGCCTGATAAACAAATTATAGTTAGACCTATTGAAAACAGTATATCAATCAAATTTTCCAAGAAATTATTTGAAGGTTGTGATTTTAAGAAAAGAAATCCTAGGAAAAGTATAGTAAAAAAAAAAACTATGGAACTTGATTGTGTACAAAATGTATCTGATAGTATTACAAATGTGACATCTATCAATTCCAATACACAAGAAGATAGTGCATTCCATGATGATTCTAATTTATCTGTTATTGGTACTGATTCTGATGTATCAATTAACAATACAATTAAAATGGCCAGTGTGTCAAATCATACACCACAGCCATTAAGTTTACTACAAACATCATCAAGTAGCTTTGAAGCTTTACCAAAATTGATGACTGTAAATAGAAAATTAAATGAAGGCTGGTTGGAAAGATGTAATGAAAATAATTCTGAAATAATTAGTTCAAACATTGCTCTGCCAATTTCAAAACCAACTAAAGATATTGAAAGCGATACAGACATTGTTTATGAAAGTGATAATGAAACGCAAGATATTCCATTATATTCATCACAAAGAATTAAAGCCCAAGAATTTAGTTGTGATAGTCAAAATAGTTTTAATCAAGAAATTGATGTAATAAATAATGATACTTCAAGGAGTTCAAAAAAACGTTATAATTCTGATGATTTTGAAGAACATTTAAAACAACCAAAAGTTTCAAAAGTTCATGATAATGATAATATTAAATTATCAATAAAAGATACTCGTAAAAAAGTGGTATTGGAATCAAAAATATCTACTGGAAAGGCTAGTGAAAACTTTGTAAGATTAGATATGAAGAGAAAAATATATAGTCGTGGCAAAAGATCAGTAAAAACTACTACTTATAAAAAAAATCAGTGGAAAAATAGAAAGAAGGAACTAGGTGGAGATTATACAGTTTCTGATCGAACATCAATTTTAAAATGTTTTAAATGTGGTGATGTTGGGCATTATTCTAAAAATTGTCTTAAAAGTAAGTGTTGAAAATTTTTTGAATTTTATATTCTTTAAATGTATTTGTTTTTTTTTTTTTTTTTTTGTAGGTAATGAATTAATTCCTTTGGAAGATATTGGTGAAGATGAAAGTCCATTTCTTACTCTTGAAGAAGCCGAAAAACTAGCTTTTGAAAAAAAAGAAAAAGCTCATAGTAAAAAGTGGGCTCAAAAATCAAAAAATCAAGTATTATTCAAGTTAATAAAAATTTGTGCATAATAATTATAATCAATCTTTTAGGAAAGTTCTATTGAATATCCTTCAATATCAGAAGAAATCTCTAATTATAAAAATGTTTCTCCTGTGTATCATCTTGAAAATAATTCTATTATTGGTATTTATTATGCATACGTTTATTTCATATTTTATAACAATATTAAATAATAAATAATATTAGATACGCCAGATGAAGTGTATGAAGCTTTAAAATTATTTGGCCATACAAATTTCCGTCCTGGCCAAGAAAAAGCAATTATGAGGATTCTTTCTGGACTCTCAACTCTAGTCACATTATCAACAGGTTCTGGAAAATCATTGTGTTACCAATTACCATCTTACTTATACAGTAAAAAATCAAAATGTATTACGTTAGTGGTTTCTCCTCTGATATCATTGATGGAAGATCAAGTAATTTTGAATTACATTTTTTTACGAGTAGTTCATAAATATATAATTAATTTTAAGGTTTGTGGAATAAGTGCAGTGAATATGGCATGTTTACATAACAATCAAACACCAAAAGAAAGAGATATTATTGTTGAAAAACTGACTAATGGGGATTTATCAATACTTTTATTGTCCCCTGAAGCTATTGTCTCTGGTTTTAATACTGAATGGTTATCTAAACTTCCACCTATTGCATTTGCGTGTCTAGATGAAGCTCATTGTCTTTCGCAATGGTCACATAATTTTAGACCATCATATTTAATGATTTGCCAAGTAATATATTTATAAAAAATGATATTTTATTTAATTTTGATTACATTTTTGTTTTAGGTTTTAAGAGACAAATTTGGTGTAAAAACATTTTTGGGTTTAACTGCAACTGCAACTGTTTCAACTGTTTCAAGTATTGCTAATGAATTGATGTTGGATGATGATACAAATTCAGTTATTAAAGATATACCTTTACCAAATAATCTTATATTAAGCGTATCTAGAGATAAAAATCGTGATAAAGCATTAATCAGTTTATTGAACGGAAATCGTTTTAAAAAAGTGTAATAATTATTTAATTTAGGTAGATTAACCTGAAAAGCAGTCCTAATAACTTCTCTTATTAGGACTGCTTTTCAGGTTAATATACCTAAATTTAATCATTATTCTTTATTTAAAGGCAATTAAAATAAATTTATCTGATTGTATATATGTATATATATTAATTATTAGTCACAACATATAAATGGTAAACGAGGTCAGTTATCTCAAATTGCAGAGCCATATCATGCTGGATTAACCGCAGCAAAACGGAAGCGTACACAAAAGTATTTATGGATGGTAATGAAAATTACATACTAATAAAGTATTAGTAAACAATCTGAATATTACATTTTTTTGAATTAATTATTATTTTGTAGGTAAACTTAAAATTGTTGTAGCTACTGTTGCTTTTGGCATGGGAATAAATAAGTCTGATCTTCAGGGTATTATTCATTATAATATGGCAAAAAGTTTAGAAAGTTATGTACAAGAAATCGGACGTGCAGGTCGTGATGGGAGTGAATCACATTGTCATATGTTTTTGGAGTCTGAAGTAATGTTACTTTTTGCTAATAAACTTTATTTTTATTATTAAACTTAATATATTATTATAGGGAAATGATATTGCTGAATTAAATCGTCATATATATTCAAATTCTGTTGACCGTGCTTCCATCCGTAAATTACTCGAAAGAGTATTTGTTCAATGTAAATGCAAAGAAAATGAATGTACAAAGCATGAAGTTTCCTTTGAAATTGAAGATACCATTTCTAGTATAGACATGAAACAAGAAAATATTCAAACACTTTTGTGTTATCTAGAACTAAATACAAACAAATTAGTAAAAAATTTGCCACTATGCTATACTCGTTGTAAAATAACATCTTATAAAGGACCATTGTTTTTAAAGCAGTTATCAAAAACTGTAAGTAAAATGTCTTTAAATATTAATATAATTTAATTATATAACTTTATCATTTCTTTTACGTTATACATTAGATTAAAGCCAGCAAAAAAAAAGTAGTATATTTTTATTTAACCTTTATAACAAATTTTAATAGCATATAAATATATGTTTTACTATAGGTTTTTAAATTCCATAAAATTAAATATTTTTCATGTATTATATATAATAATTATAAATAATGCCTACAATTTAAATTTTTTCAAATTAAATTAAAGTATAAAAAATATTTCTGTGACTTTATATACTAATTAAACATGTTCCTATATATTTATGATTCATATTTTATTATTATTGATCACTATTTCCTATTAAAAATCTAAAATTATATACATTGTTACACATTTAGTGTCCTCCTCTTGCTGTTGCTTTTGCTTTGAATAAAAGTCTTGGAAAGCCTGTCATTAATCAAAATCAAATTGAGTTTTCAATTTTTGAAGTAGCTGCTGCCATTGGATGGGAAAGTGGTATTGTTAAAAAAGAATTGAAAAATTTGGAGTGGTCAAATAGTAAGTTTTTTTAATTTGATATTTAATTAACTTATTAAGTGAAATTATATTCAACTATAAACTCAGTCATGTTATATAGTGTGTATCAAACTCTCTTAAATGTTTATATTGAGTAATTCACAATTTTTTTATTTTTACAGTCTGTGGAAAGTTTCAAAAGAGTGGAGTATTAGTTGAATTTTCTTGTCTTGGATTTAGAGTATTAGCACCAGGAAACATGAATGCAGAACTATTAGATTCTACTCTTTGCAATTTGTTTATGATATCACATCAGCAAGAAACAAAATCACTTTCAGAATTAAAAAATTGTTTTGAAACATTCATGAGGTATATTTAGTTTTACATTTTAAACTGTTTAATTATAATGAAATTATATTACTTAAATATTTTTTTGTCTAGTGCTTCAACATCTACATTTTCTGAGTGTTGTGATGATGTTAATATAGAATTATGTGAAAAATTAAAGAAATCTATTAGAGAATATTTTACACTTGACAACCTATCAACTCTTACTCAAAAACCACTTGTTAGTTATTTATTTGATTATTATAAATAACCATTAAATTAGTTTAATACTTGTTGAAAAATAAAATAATAACCTTATATATTTTTTTTTAGGAAGAAGTATTTTTAAATAAAACAGATGAAACTCGAATTGCATCCGATGTTCACCGAATATTAAATAGTTATGTAGATTGTAAGTTTACCGCTCGTGCTATAGCTAGAATATTTCATGGTATTGAAAGTCCTAATTTTCCAGCATATGTTTGGGGACGTTCCCCATTTTGGCGTATTCATATAAAATGTGATTTTAATGCTATTTGTAAAATTGCTCAAAAACAAATAATTTCTAATTTAAAATAAAATTTTTATTATAATTCATAACATGTATTTATTTGAAATAATTTACATTTTTTTGATGATTTATTATAAAATAATTTTATTTGCATATATAAATTTACTTGTGTAAAGATGATTATATTTGAGTAACTACTTGTATTATTTATTTTTTAAGATTAGTAATTTATGTTTAATATGAGAATGTTAAATTTTTTTAATTAAGTAAATAAAATGTATATTGTAAAATTGTATTTCATAACGAAACAAATTAAATTGTAATAAAAATAATATTATTTAATTTTACATTGTCATTTAATAAAATATAGCGAGAATACCAAAGACTTATTCTAAAAGAGGATAACCTGAAATATGAAATATCTATACTTGTAATTATTTTTTCAATAACATTCACAGTATCTGTATGATATACACTTTATCTCATAGTATTAACATTTAGATAAAATTATCTGGTATTTAATTAATCTAATATATAATGTGAGGAATTAAAATGTATTATGAGTTAATAATATACTATAATATTAAATATACTCCATTATGAAATGGAAATCTTATTTATCATTTTCAAGTCTGTCTACTATTCAAATTATATTATTTTCAACATATTTAGTTT